>OMLM01007972.1:114587-126676 GCA_900302695.1 Helostoma temminkii
TGCTATTTAATAATAATAATAATAATAATAATAATAATAATAATAATAATAATAATAATAAATTGTAACTCCTCATATGAAACATCCATAACTGTTTTATCACTTTTTACCAGCTATTAAAAAATATCAATAAAAAATAAAATAACAAACATACATGCTAGCTTTTAGCCATGAGTTTTTTATAGGTGTCATGTAGAGTGAAGAATTATTTCAGAATAAATACCAGGAATGATGAAAATAATACAAAAGCTCAGATTTAAAAAAATATTTTTTATAATTACAGCTGTGTTATATAGTCAGTTTATTAGCTGTTTCTACACAGGCTCCACAGGAATTACACAAATACTTTAATATATGCTTTAAAATGACCTGAAATAAACTGTTTTTGTTTTGTTTTGTGTTTCTGCATACAAATGCTAAATAGAGCCATTAAAATAAAGTGTTACTAAAATGAAATTGTCCAAACTGTAAAATACCAGCGAGAAGAGTTGAAGATAGCTACTGATAAATAATATTTAAACTTTAGTTAGCTGTTGGCTGATTTGTCTGCTGTCAAAGGTTTTTCCAACATTGTCCTCTGGTATCTATAGTTGTATTAGGTTGGAGGCCATATTGCAAATCAATAAACAGGACTGCTTTATGGACTGCACTATTGGATTTACAGAATTTTTTGCTTCAGTGTGATAGAGTGCCATGATTTGTTAAGTATAATTCTTCCTTAAAAAAACATTGCCATCTGGTTAGTTTCTCAGCTGCATAATGATATATTTTAATACCTCTATAAACCATATACAGTAGTTTTGAATAAATCTTTTTTATATACATAAACAGTTTGCGTATATAATGTAGAAGATGAGATCACTAAGAAATAACAAATAAGAAATAAAGAAGAAGCATGGCTGCACTTCATCCTCTGATATTCCTCAGCTGTTCCTCAAGCCGGTTTTTATACACTAATCACAGAATGAAAATATGTTTGACATCGGTATGGTAGTGCATGGTCAGGGTAAGTCATCTAAAAATGCTGGAAGTAAACACACAAACTTTGTTTAGATATCCTTGGACATGACATTTGGTTTGCATCACACATTTTACTTTTAGATGCAGTTTTACTCAATATGTGAAAATCCATATCCTGAATTTGACAGGATACAGTACACAGATGTGTTACTCTGTAAACATTTTCCCCATCCTCAGCGTGGTTGTTTTGACCGAAACAGACACTACCCACCATCTGAAAGGAACATCTGCTGGCCACCACGATCTGATTCCAGTTTAAAAGCTGGATCTCACCACGTCAAATATAAACTGAGACTTGCTGAGAAATCTGCAGAGTGTGTGTGTGTGTGTGTGTGCCTGCAAATTTGTGTGCAGATATTTGAATGTTGGATAGTGGGATGACATTCTGGCAGTCAGAGGGAAAATAGAAGCTAACAAGCTGCTGATGCTAGCAAGGTCTGAGTCGGAACAAATTCAGCAGATACAGTGAAAAATACCCACAACCACCTCAGAAACAGACAGGCATTGCATTATCTTCCCATGTAGGTCAGTTTGAGCATCTGACAGCCTGGGATTGCAGCACCATTGCCAACAATGACAACATAGCTGCATGTGTGCAGGCGGCATGAGCTTTTACACTAAGCTATTAACTAGTAGGAAAAATAAATAAATGCCTGACCTCACATTGATGAAATTTGAAAGGAAATGTTGTATTTGGTGATGGTTTTAGAAAAGTTCCTCCCAGCTCTTGTCTATTTCAGTGGCTGCCGGCTGTTCCTCAACTACACCAGAGCCATGCACCCGTTTCCCCAAACGATCCAAAGCGAGCTGTCAGTCACAATCAATGTGACCTAAAAACCTTGTTAGGAAGGATGCTGTTGGCCCAGCTGCTACAACTTTTAAGTCTATTTCTGTGGGTGGAATTTTTGATGCATAATGTGGCCATCCAACCCAGTAACTATTTGAAGTAGGGCCGTGAGAAATAGAGCACTGACAGAAACTCTGATTTGGCTGCTGTGGACCATTTCTAGGTAACTGTCTTTCCTGAAAAGAAAAAGAAGCATAGTTAGGCTCTTAGTTAGGGCTGCAACTAAGAATGACTTTCATTATCAACATAATGTGCTGATTATTTAATGACCATATGGGAAAAAATGAAGAAAAATGAAGTGGTGATTTTGAATGCAGTTTAGTCAAGTGTTCTTTAGTAAAACATTTGCTTTACTTATTTCTATACACATTTATGAGATCAGTATAGTAATTAAATATTTAAAAGATATTTTCATTATTGCATGGTGCATAGTTTTAAATGCACCATATATGTATATATATAAACCCAACTTTCAGTACACTACAAACATTTGGACGCAGCTGTTTCCAGCTACAATAGTCATTTACAGTATTAACAGTGTTTACACTGTATTTCTGTATTATAAAATCTGCTTGTCTTTTTATGTGTCCAAACATTTGACTGGTAGTATATAAAATAGTTAAAATTATCTCTACTTTGGCAAATCAGTAAAATTCTGTTTATGCCTTAAAGCATATGTAATAATAATGATATAATACATGTTCATATACAACTCATGGGGTCCCTTTTTCTGCATTGAGTATTTTTTGTCTTAGTATCAGTAGTTTTTTTTATATACACATATGTTTACTTAAGTTAGCCAATGCAGAAGTTTTAAAAATTATTTTTAAAGGAGGATTGCATTTGTGTTGCATTTCTGCTGTACTTTTGAGTGAGTAAATTATTTGAATACATTGTAAACCTAAAAAATACTAAACAAAACAGTACAGGAAAATAATTTTTCAATTATTCATGTATATAATTGAAGCATTTGTCAACAGAAAATTGCAGAGTTTTTGGAGCTAATTAGCTGCTTTTGTCTGTTTTTATGTAATAAATCAGACAAAACAAGTAAGTTTAAGACACGCAAAATTAGTCAGGCAATTTTCACTCTTTTCTGACAAATTGAACAAAAACATAAATCATGGCAGCTGTCTATTTACAGAACAACACTAACAGCCATGCTCGTTGTTTCAACAAACATTAAAAAAACCTGGGCTTTGTTTGGCTCTGACCCCAGATGCTATTGTGTTTAAGCCACATTCCCTCAGGCTCTGCAACTAAATGCCAGCACCTTCTCTAGCCAAGTCCCCAAGATCTTCCCATATGTCCACTCGTAGCCCTTTGCACTTTGCACCATGGCTTATATTTTGGTGACTCACCAAAGTGTGCAGTACAGCATGTGACATTCTTTTAATGTTACATTTGCATTTGATTGTGGTGACACTCCCATTCCCGTTAGTCGCGTTGAATCATCGGTTGGTGGAAAGTCATGCACCCTGACACGTCAATATCTTAATGTGCTAAAAATGCCTCGTGTTCCGTCTTTTGTCTTCGAAAAATGTCAAGCAAAGAGGAAGTGTAATTGATTGAAAGGAAACATGAGAAGCCCATATTTTATACATCCGTCGCTATTGAGCCACTGTGCTCATTAGAAATATGTTGACTCACCGCCTTGCATGCATCCTCATTTTCTCTCCTTCTCCCTCTCCCATCAAATCTATCTCTCTTCTCTGTCGCTCGATCATTGTCTCCCTCTCTTCTCTTCCACACGCTTTCTCCCTCCTTCTGGTGGGTTGGCAGTTCTGAGGTATTTGCTGTCTGCATAGCTAAGGGAAATGTCAGCAGTACACACAGAAAAATGGGTCAGAACATTACAGCGCTCCCCGCACATGCTCAGTGGTTGACACAGTGTTGGGGCTATAACCACGGAGTGAATCAGATCACTGTGTCCTCTCATATCATCTGCCATGCGTGAATGTTCCCACTTCTCACTCCTGTCTTTTCTCATCAATTATTGACTGTGCACAACAGCTCACGGCTAAGTTCACCACTGCTACAATCAGTATGGAGCAATGCGGTGGTCTGAACATGGAGAGATAGAGTGGAGGATTGATATCAATTTGTTAATAGCATGGTTTCATTTTTCATTTTTTCCCCCGCTCCTTTATAACACTCGTATCTGCCAGATGTCCCACACCCGAATCATGCAAATCACGCAGGTCTTGGCCAAACCTGGAAGGAAATACAAAATAGACTGCTTGACTGCCAGGCCCTCAAACACACACACACACGGTCACACAAATGTGTCACAAGGGCTTAAATGTAAATTGCCTCCCCACGCTCCCTCCTTTCTGTCTCACACACACCCCTTGAGCAGGCCTTTGGGCCGATGCAGATAAGGCCGACAGAGAAGAGGCATCTGATAGCGTACTGTGGAATCCATCAGATCGGCTTGGGTAATAGTTTATAACTGTCTTCTGTCTGCCGGTCCTGTCCTCGTAAACACTGTGCTGTGGACCCACCAGTGTTTACCACACAGAGACTTTAAAGTGCTAAAATCACAAGAGACAGCCAGATAAACTCGGTTTCCTTTTCGTTCCCCTCTGAGCTTATGCACCCACCCGTACTCCTCTCCTACTTTGCTCTTCTCCTTGCACCCCCTCCCCATTTTCTTCCTGTCATCCCATTCTCTCCTTCTCAGATATGTGCCTCTTTCAGGCAGAGTTAAAGCCAGTGCTATAAATAAGGCATATTATGGCCTTTTAACGTGATGAATAATGTAAAACAATAAAAAAGTTAATATATAACTACTTTACCCTCATTCTGCCATGGCTAAGTGTATTGTAAGTATATTTTAGGTGTGTTCGTGTGTGTGCGTGCGAGTGTCCTACACTCTCATGAATGTGTCAGTATTGGAAATGCCTGTGTGAGTGTTTGCTCAAGGAGTTGCTGATGTAGATGTGAACTCATTTTTTACGACAGGACAGGGATACTGGCGTGTTTCACAGACGCTCGCTAAATTGTCCTTCCTCTTTTTGTGCTTTCATCTTCACTTCTTAGATGCTTTCAACACGTACAAAGATAACCTCCACTGTGTATAAAAGATATATCAAAAGATAAGACAAATAATCCTCGCTGATGCAGTGGAGCAACTCTTTGTGATTCAGTGCATGCATCTTGCCAAGGCTGAGTTTTTGTGTGTTTTTTTTGTTTGCCATAGTCCCAAACCCTGTGGCGCCGGAGCCTCCAGAAGACAACACCATACCAGAGTCCACTCCCAGTTCACCTGGCCAGGAACCCGACATGCCAGGAAACTCTGGTGAGCACTGACAGAAAAACATTTCACCCATAAACTGCTTATTGCAACTCGTTACAGAATACTTTATAGTGCAAATATTTTAGTAAAATAAAGGTTTTTGAAATGTAAAAAAATAATATACACAGCCTTAAGGGTCCTTGTAATAATTCATCACATATAGCCTGAAGAGAGAAAATAAAAATCATAGTTGAGTCTCCCATAGAATGTATTCTTTTCAAAAGGTTTGTTCTTGCATATTTTCATTTCCATTGGTCAGCATGATTGAACTGGTGTAATACCAGTGCAGAGTAAAATAAAGCAACAATTTGAAACCACACCCAAAACACATGCACATCCCCCTAATCCACTTTACTTATTCATACTGTACAGAAGTTGTGTGCCGCATTCAAGGAGACTCAAAGACAGACTCCTGTCTTATATACCTTTTAAACTTCATTAGAATTGCAGACAAATGGAGATTAAAAGCAGAGCTAATTGAAGAAGTCATATGAGCCTCCTTAGATGCTCTGGATCCTCCTTGTTTCCTGTTTTCTCTAGCACCTTTCATAGCTGCTTTCCACAGGGGAGGACCACTTCTATTTTTTTGATCACTGCCTAGACTAACTTTTTGACTTACTCCACAACTTTGCATTCCGCAAACTTCCTCCAAGTACAGACTGTTCTGCCTGCCCCAATGTGATAAGCCGTCCTCATTTAATAATTGCTTATTTGACATTAGTATCTTTATGAAAAGATTTCCTAATGTGACTTTTCCCAGTTCTTGGGCTTTTACCTGTCTACCATTGTTAGATCAGTGATTATGTCAAGTGAAGAAGTAGAGGGTGGAATGAAGGACATTTCACTGTGCTTTGAGGGGCTGATATTTCAGGAATGAAATTTGTGACAGCCTCTCTCAGGCTCCCAGAATGTATGAAATTCCTTGTGCCTCTGATTTCACGATAACACGCGACTCAGTAGCTTTCAGTGATGTCATTTACTTGTGATAAGCCATAAGGCACAGTTATCCCTTTTCAATAAATGGTTAAGTGCACAGTGGTCAGCCGAGTGTGGAGACTCAGTCATTAGTGGTGATGGCAGTCTCTGGAGGCTTTTGTGTGTCTATGGTGGCGTGTGGGAGGGGTCATGGCCAGTAAAGAGGTGGTTGTAGTGGGAGCGGGGGTTACTGCTGCTCTTTGGCAGCAGCTGCATGCATACATGGAAAACAGATTTGGTCCTTCTCGGATTTCAGTCACTGGAGGAGCCAGTCATTCTCTCTCTCCCATCCAGTAACAAAACCCCCTTCTCCCCCATCCATCCTGAACCTCTTAGACAAAAGGATAAAATAAAATCAGATGTGCAGATATGCCCTTCTCATTTTTTTATATTTCACTTGGCCTTTGCTATACAAACGTGGCCTTGACATGTCGTACAACTTGCCCGGGCCGAGTCTTATCAGAGCAGGAATCTTTGTTGTGTTGAGTGATGACTACAGATTTCATTAGGAGGCTATTTTGATTCACCTAATTCAATTAGATTACATCAATGGTGCTGTTAGTCGTGTAGAGCAAACAGAAA
Source organism: Helostoma temminkii (assembly GCA_900302695.1). Taxonomy (NCBI): domain Eukaryota; kingdom Metazoa; phylum Chordata; class Actinopteri; order Anabantiformes; family Helostomatidae; genus Helostoma; species Helostoma temminkii. The sequence continues at coordinate 121,310 of OMLM01007972.1, forward strand.
ATGGGACATGATCACAGCGATGTGATGTACATATGACAGGACTGACTTTCTGTACAAGTTATTACTACATGTGAATTAGTGGGATGGGGAGTGGTGCTCATTTTATTTTACCTCATAAAAAAGTCAAGGACCTCCCGAGCATTGTTAATTTTTTATGTGGACCATCTTCTATAAACCACCTCACTAGCACTCTGCAACATCTCGGAATAATATTGTATATTTATTCAAAAAAATGGTGAGAAAACAGACACTGTCTATTTCTGAATATAGATGCGCTAAATAAACCATTTTTATAGTCTCAAAATATGTGAAACAAGAACAGGCTGAAAGCTTTTGCACTGCTCACCCCTCCACATAGCATCTACATATGGCAAAATACACTCCTGTGGCACATATGAAAACCATCTTTTTGATGTACGTATTTGATCTCTTTTTTTGTATAATAAATCTCAAAAACATAAAATAAAAATATGGGGTAAAAAATACCCTACCCCTCTTCTTCAAAAAAGTTAGACTATCCTCCCTTCAGCAGCAATAAAAATGACAATCTCCTCCTTCTCTTCTGAAGTAATAATTTTTGTGTATTCCCTAACCCCTCTGTTTTTTTATTTTTTGCTCTAGACCACATAAATCAGGGCCAGGGTTCCTCGGAAAACTCGGACAGCATCCTGAGCTCCAAAGTTGCCGTGTTCTCCGCCATCGGAGCCGGCTGCATCATCTTCCTCCTGCTCATCCTCCTCCTTGTCATTTTGCTCATCAAGATACGCAAACGTTCCAGGAAAAACTCCCACTCACAGCCCCGCCCCTCTGCGCTGTCACTCAGCACGCTGTCCAATCCTAAGCTCCCTGGGGGCACGGCTGGCACGGAGCCCAGTGACATCATCATTCCGCTGCGGACAGAGAACAACTACTGCCCTCACTATGAGAAGGTGAGTGGCGACTATGGCCACCCCGTCTACATTGTCCAGGAGATGCCCCCGCAGAGCCCTGCCAACATCTACTACAAAGTCTGACGTGCTATGAACAACCAGCGACACAGCCAGGAGAGAGGAAAAGAGAGGAGCGCTTGATTTACGTTCTTAGGAAGAAGACTTTCCTTTGCATTTTGGGGACTTGGTGCTTCTTCAAGCCCCTGTTATTTCTACCACCTGCTGCACAAATCTGGAGAGACACGCACTGACCAGTTACCAGCGGGGTTGTGAGCTGACTGATGAGAGAGGTTTATTCTGTTTGTTTGGGTTGTCTGACAATCCCCCTCCCCAACACCCCTTGCCTTCTCTTCCCCTCATCTCCCACCTTCTATGTCTCCCTGCTGTGCTCTGACAGGGGGGCGAGGCTGGAGTGAACCAACAGATGGAAGTCCAGCTTCCTGGTTTGCTGCTCCCTTTAACGGGCAGGATATAACTTATCTCACTTCCCTGAAGTACAGTCTGTGCTACACCCAATTAAACACACCATCCTAGCACACAAGCCAGCAATTGGCAGACACAGGCCCCCCATGCCACTCAGCCTGTAGTTTGTGTGCAAGCATAAAATGTGTGTGTGTGTGTGTGTGTGTGTGTGTGTGTGTTAGTCAGGGCTCTGTGCTGGGCCAGGAAACTCTCCAGATAGCTCAGGTATCAGACACAGTGTGTGAAATAATGTGTTCCTCTCCCTTCGCACCTCTGATGTTTGCCTTACTTACTATTTTTGGATGGAGGATTTCCTCAAACCCTGATTCAGTTCACAAAGCAGTTGTATTTTGTTAGATTTTTCCTACAAGTGCACAATGTATAGAGTTGAATATGTCATCATTATTACTCCATCTTCTCACCATCCACGTCATCCATTTTGCTTGTTTTTTTTTGTACTTTGACCTGGACTGTTGGTGTCAAGGTGTGTATGTGCATGTGTGTGTGTGTTTCTGGAAATACTCCCTCGTCCACTTGCCTGATATGAGCTTTACCATTTCTCTGGTATTTATGACCTACTTTGAGTGTATCTGAGGGTGTGTCCTCTGTGAGTGTATGTGTTAGGGCATGTCCAGGACAGTCTCAAATCTGGGCAGACTAATTGGCTTAGGGGCAAAACAGTAAGTTACTCTATCGTAACCTTCAAAAACAACAGACTGACAGACAGACAAGATCGTACAAAACCTTTTCAGTATCAAGTTGGCATCAACTGAAGGTTTTATTGTGTGTGATGAGCTTTTTGGTGAGATGGTTTTTAAGACAGCAGGCAGGCTGTTATTTGTTTGTTCTAGCTTCTGGTGCTACAGTGTAAGCATCAAACAGTTAGTTTAGTGCCTGCTGCCCAGGCAAAGTGGGCGTAGGTTGGACGGTGGGCCATGATTGGCTGGCCTACATAGGTAAACTGCCCTATATATAAGTTGGATGGTGAGCTATGACTGAACACCGGGATACAGTATTGTCAGATGCCAATTGGCTGCCATCTGTAGATGAGTCAGTGGAGTGCGCAGTCAGTGGTGTCGCCAGCGTGTGACTAATCTATGTGCCATCGCTGTGCCCACACTCACCAGCCGGGGAAGAGAGAGAGAGAGAGAGAGTGAGGGATAAAGGCAGAAATGTTCCTGTGACTTGGCTTTAACCTGAGATGAAGATGGCGGGGATGAGGGGGGGGTTATAGGTAGTGGTGGTGGGGTGGAGGTATTTTAGCATTCATTTTTTCCATCCTCTCACCAGTTGTGATGTGAATAAAAATGCTGTGCAGAATATTCCACAGTCAAGGTGTTCAGCCAGCGAGGACACTGCAGCTCAGCTATCACACAGCCCAGGGCAGCGGCACCGAGACGGAATTTACTGCAACTGGGTGTGTGCATGTGTGCACACTGAAGCTTGCATTTAGTTGTCGGGGTGGGGAGTTAAATCAGTCTGTGTGCATGTTTAGGTGCTTCCCTTATGTGTGTGAGTGCTTATTTGTGCTTATATTTGCAGTTTTTTGTGTGTGTGAACTGAATGTTTCTGTGGTCTAGCAGTTGAACAGACTTGTTGTGGGACTAGAACTAGGTGCTCCAAACAGTGTGTCTGCCAAAATACAGAGCACCGCAGTCCCAGTTAATGATGTGTGAGAGGAGAGGGGAGCAGATGAGGACAGCTATTCCTCAGTATGCGGAGAAAAGGTGACGTTTGAGGCACATGTGCACACACAAGCACAGACACGCACAGACTGACGGGTCCAGGTTTATCTTCAGTCAAAGGGTCAGACTGTTGGTGAATGTTTGTTCATCGGCGAAGACACCCATCATCAGCTGCCACATACTATGCCATGCACAGATATATATACTGCTAAGTTAAAAGACAGCCCAGCTTGAAGACTCGGGGAAGACTCCAATGGCTTTTGAGTGTTGTTAACCTCAAAGTTAACAGCCTAAACAGCTGCCTTTTCTTTTGTGGCCTCGTGTTTTAACTCAGCATGCAGCCCTCAGTGGCCCTCTGTGAAACACATCAAGATCAAATATTTTTGTTTCGGATCGGTGCGCATCCATTCACCTACACCAGCCAAGGGAGCCATTACCAAATTACCACAAACCATATCTCATTTTCATTCATTCTAGTGACCACATAATGTTATTCAAATTAGGGGGAGAAAAAAATTAAAAGAACATAACAGAGAAATGTAAATATATGGATAGAGCCCAATTTAAGATGTAATTTCACCTGAACACTGCTCATAAGAGAAATTTAACATTAGATTTTTGTAATGGAGGATGTTTGTAAATAGCTGTCTTTTTAAAGTGTGTTTTGTATGAATTCTTGCATTTTTGTCTCTGTTTGGAATATGTTATTATTTTCTTTTCTTTTAGAGTTAAACTGAATATTGCAACAGACATATGAGCTGTCTTTTTTTTTCTCGCAGCATCCAGTATTGTCAAAAAGTCTTTGTTACCACATGTGTTTAAAAAAAACAAAAAAACTGGGGTTCAGAGTTTTTACATCGCCATTCAACAGGACTCTAGTTTCTCAGAAACTTGTTAGGACTGAAGCTTTGTCACAGAGCGGCTGTGAAATGGATAGGTCATTGAAACTATGAATGATAAGGTCCCTTCCCTGTTGGAGACAGCACTTAACTCTGCATATAAAGACTGTGTTATTCCACTGCTTTTGAGTTACCTACACCTTCCACTCCATTATAAGATGTAACAAAAACATTCTGGTGCACAAAGATGATTTTTTTTTCAGTGTTTTAATAAGACTATCATGCCAGATAGGGGGAGACAGAGAGAGAGAGAGAGAGGGAGGGAGAACAGGAGTAGAAAAAGGAAAAGGGGCCACGCATAAGAGTGCGACTGTTCTGCGCTCACTAATAAATCATCCGGTTTACACCACTCATTATCTCCCAGGCGGTCCTTTGTTTTAAAGTTGCTCTCTCCTGCTGTTTCTCTCCCTCATCATCTCTCCTGATTTAGCACAAGGATGTTGGTCGCTCACAGAGCCTCACTGTAGGCTGGTTTCTGCTATTCTTCAAAGCCACAGTATTATTTTTCAGTGTGCATGTGTAAGCAAAACCTGTTGAATTTGTTTCCCTTTGTTTCAGTCATAACTGTCAAGTTTTGTTATTTTCTTTTTTTGCCATTCACTTTTTTTGCCGCTTCTCAGCGTAACCTATTGGCACCAGCTACAATGGAAATAACGTTCCACCAGTTTGGAAACTACCGCATATTGATAAATAAAATTTTTCCCATGGAATTTGTTCTGGAGTGATGTTCTTTATTTCTTCCTTCTTTGTTTTTCCTTCAGGCTTTACAAATGTGGGTAAAAGATTTCATTTCCCATCTCAGTGACCACCTTGGTTCATGGTGGGAGCATAAACCAGCCTCCCACACTCACAGCACTACCCTCTCAGCCCCCCCAAACCCTCACCTCAGGGGTCAGTGCTGCACAGATGGGTTTGTTCTGATACATTAGTCAGATTGAAATCACAAGCAGGCTTCATAAATTTATATTCAGGGTGTACGGACACGCCTTTTTGCATAGTAACTAATACCCATATCAACCCACTCTGCCCTGGTGTCCTCCAAAATTACATTTCTTCATACATGATTAAATCTGATTGGTTGCACTCGGCAGTTCCATTGCGTTTGTCTGAAATTACAGTCTGCATTTATTCGTCTGAGGAACAAACTCCAAGTCCTTGGTGAAAGCAGAGATGGCATGAAATGTTGTTAAAGTGATTGGGCATTTTCTCTGACAAACACATCAGTGTTTGTGGGCATGGCTTCTGTGAGGCTGGTGATGTGAGCAGAGACAGAGTGGGCGAGTGAAGAGACTGATGGCAGGAGAGAAAAAGTCAGGGCATTTAGAGACAAAATGTGCCTGTGGCTTCACTAGCCCCCCAACCCCCCCATCCAACTCCCCACACTTCAACCCC
>OMLM01007972.1:130031-150783 GCA_900302695.1 Helostoma temminkii
AACATTAATATTTTTTTAGTTTTACCAATATTTAACAAAAAGCTTGGATTATTGCATAAACATAGAATAGAATAGTGACCAAGATTGAATCATACCTGACAATAATGCACAAATGTACAAATACCCATTAATATTAAATAAAAACTTCAGTGGAACATTGTGTATATAGTATACAGTGCTATGAAATATAGTCAACCTCCCCCTGATTTTTTCCTCTGTTTGTATCACATATTCAACTGTTTCAGATCAGAAACAAAATCGACAACTGAGCAAAATATTTAAAAGAGTGCAGTGCTAGGGCTGTTCATAAACATGTGCCCCTTTAGTTATGCCTCCTATATCCAAAAACTACACGAGTTGACATTCAATAATCCTAAATATTGATGAAATAACTGATGCATGACTGTAGCTTTATGGTATGTACGGTTACAGAAAAATGATTGATGATGATCTTATTGAGAGTGATGGCAGCAGTGGAGGTACTGAACTCGTAACACAAGTACAGTACTAGTGTTCACGATGGCAGACATAATTAATAAAACAAATAGTATCTAATCATAGAGCAATCTTATCTTCACAGCTACTTATCTGTACACTGGATTTTCACAGCAGTCTAATTTTGTATTTAAATGTAATATCTAGACAAAAATGCTGTTTTGAATCAGTAAGTGAACACTGTTCGTCATTATTATAAAGAGTCTCCGGGGTGGCCACTGAGAGCTGACTGGCCTATTGTATCAGTTCCTGGAAACCCAATCTTATACAAGTGTTGCTGACCACCCATCTGCAAACTAACTGACCTAAATACTGGGCAACATCTGCGGGGGCAGAGATGGTGAATGCTGACAGATAGAAAGTGTGTGTGTGATTGTGTCAGCATGCCTTTGTGCATGCGTGTGTGTGCATCTGCGAGTGTGTTTGACAACGACAGTGTCAAAATAATAATATCTGTCTTTCAGTGCAGCAATGAAGTATCTCTCAATGTCACTTATATTAAACGCAGCAAAACAGACCTTTTATGTTGCATTTTTTCAGGTTAACAGACAAACTCACTTCAAACACCCAGCCGAGAAATTAGAATTAAAAAAGAGCAGTCAGGAAGCATCATGAGCAGGCGCAGACATGCCCTTGTGTTCCCAGCGATGCTGTAGCTGCACAGAGGTTGACAGGATGCATTAGAGGATCAGTCAGTGAAGAGTAACTGACCTAAACATGTGACCTAAGTGCTGCCCTAGTTTTAAGGGTGCCACATGAGATCAAGAAGATCTCACTCAGCTGCATTTTATTACTAGCTGCAGACTAGCACGCTTTCTGTTTTGGGGATGAACTACAGTAAACTTTTTTTGGCAACGGTAGGAGCAGCTTTTGGGGAAACATTGTTACTGGGGAAACTCATTTTCCCACACGCAAGCTGACATCAGTGAGACATCAGTGGAACGCGGGAGGTAACTGAATATTCATGAAGGGCAGGGACCCATTTTGGACCAATGAACACTCCCTCTCTCTGTCTCTCTCGCTCTCTCCCTGTCTCACACACATACACACAGAAGATACACACACAGACATACACACAAAGTGCAAGGACTTGTTCCATACCAGCAGGCACATACTCATCTCACGCATCACTGCCCTCATTCATATCAAAAGCGCATGCTCATTACTTACAACAGCAGAACACACACACACACACACACACACACACACACACACAAACACCAGACATTAGGCCTCATACAACTCGTCTAACTAGACTTCTCTAATATAACAAACATTTGAACAATATCTCTTCGCAGCATCTCCTCATGAATCCATTAACTCTATGAGTGCATTTCTTGTTTCATTATAAAATAGCTGCTTAAAAATGGCTCAAGGCTAAATGTGCCATATGCAAAAGAGCAATGAGAAGAGACAGCTCTGCTTTAAGCAGATGGTTCGTGGCTGAAAGTAACAGCTGGATTCGTGTTTCCCGTTCAGGCAGACATTGTTTGACAATGTGATTATTAAACAGGCCGGTTTCAGTTCTGTTCCTCCTCTGTGTTTTTCTGATATTGGTATGAGGAGGCGGTTGCAATAGGAGGAGAAGTGGACTGCGTGATGAGAGGATAGACTTGGATGTGATGAGAGGCTGAGGGCAGTCAGTCAGTCTGGACGTTTGGCACAGAGACAGCAGATTCCATTTCCATGCCAATCGGCCTTGTCTCTTTCTGAATCAGACTTGACCTTCACAGGCTGATGACTCCAGAGGCTTGGGACCTGGAGATGCTTTCTGCCTAAAACCAGATACACACATACTAAGATGTGTTACAGCATGGAGCATTTACAATGGGAAAAACATTCCCCCTCGGTGAACTTGCACCCATATTTGCACACATGCTGTCATACTGTAAGTGTACATGCACAAAAACCTTCAGACAAAAGTATCTCCCTTGATTTACTGTAAAGGAGTGATACAAAGGATTGAAATGAGACCAGATCGTCTTTAGAGAGCCAACCCTCCACACAGATGGCTCTGTTTTTCATCTATCCTCTCATGAGATCTCATTTTCTGTGCTCTGTTCAGCTATTTCCCTGTTTTTCACCATTTGAGTTTGTTTCCATAAAACACCAACAGAATCCAGTTCAACAAAACAAATAACAAACAAAACAAATGACTCTCCGGGGGTTTTCTTTTCTTCCTTTCGCAGGTTTAAACTTCCCCCTTCTGTGTCTAGTAGCACAACCACCCAAGGTCCAGGTACCCAGCAACCTTCCTGTCTGGCCCCGTTGTGTTTAAAGCCAGACTAAAATAGACCATTACCCGTCGTCTAATGAAAGTGACTCCGGACCCTCTGGTTAATTGAGCACCTTTAATGAGTGTCAAACTGCGGCGGTCATTAGACTGGGGGTTGCTACGGGTCACAGCTTAGGTTGAGACAGAAACAGACAAAAGAGAGGAAGAGGGAGAGAAAATAAGCAGTAAAATAGTTACAATACTTCGACTTGTTTTGCCTTTCCTGTTTTTGTGTGTACACAGTGTGCATGCATTTGTTATTGTTCACAGCTTAAGGGCAACACCTGTCCTGAAAACAATCCTTGGCATAATGTGGAAAGCCGTAGCCATATGGGTGAAAATTCTTTCATATATATTATTCTATATCCAGTTCCACCATCCTTCATCTCTCCATTAGCCTTGTTCAGTTTTCTGCCTTAGCAGCAGCAGCTGTCCTCTCTATGATGAACAAATCTAATAAATAAGCCAAGGAAAATAGAAAAATGTTCCACAGTTTTTGCATGAGTCTGCTGGGCTGTCTGTCATTTTTCATCTTTCCCTTATGATTTAGCAACCTGGGGCAGTAAATGGCCACTATCATCCAGTCTGTCATCGCTGATAGAGAAGAGATTTCTGCTTTCATGTGTTTCAGATAATCGCGAGTACCTCTATAAAGGCTTGCATTTACTGTTGACGACCTCATTTCAAAAAGAATATTGCAAACAAACACAACGTCCTTGTGCTTTATGTTGTGTACTATGTAAATTCTCCTCAAGGGTACACACAAACAACCGTGCGTGTGTGGGCACGTGTGCACACCTAAAGCCTCTGTGTTATTCGATTGAAATGGAGCCCATCACACATTTCCTTGGAGTATTGATTTAATCAACTACATATCATGTTGAGACCCGTATCATCTGATGCAACACACACCACCAGCAGCAAAAAGAAACGATCCATCACCATTTAGCCGGACAGGCCCTTGTAGTCTAAACACGGAACCATTACGCATGGTTTAACATGGACACTCTGACCTCTGGGAGGTGACAAGGTCAATGACATCATTAGAGAGGAGTCAGTCTGTGTGTCGGAGCGAGACTAATTGCTATCAGAGCTCAATCACAACTAATAACTGCTTGGATTTGTTTCGATATTCATATTATCCACTTCTAATATCCTGACAGATTTGTTGTCGTTTCCGCACCAACACAGGGAGAAGGTGGTTTGCACCTCATTTCATTTTGTTGCTACGGTAGCTCATAGATCCTTTTATCCTAAGGCACTGTTAGTCTATTCAAAGGTAGCTAAGCTTACAAAATAGCTAGAGGGTGATTTCCCACACACAGATAAAGCCCAGACTTGAAAATCACTTTCAAAGGAGGCTCTCTTCTTAAGATGCTTTGAAGCCCAGGAGAAGAGCTTTAAAGCGACGCTTGGGAACTTGAATTCTCTGGAGTCTAACAAAAATATTGCAACTTTGTTATCCCCCCCTGTTACCATGTAGTCTGGCCTGATGCGGTGGTTCACGTCTGCGGTCCTGGTCTTGACACACCAACCTGGGCTAGCCCTGGAGGCGCCACACACAGCCTCGCCCATCACAGCTTTGTCAGCGACCTCACTGGACCATAAACGTAGACAGACCTCTCCGGAATGTCGGCAGGGCCAGTATCGACCTAAGACTCAAATGGACGAGTGCACAGATGAGAGCATGCAAAAACACACACACGCACACACATGTGAGCAGAAGTAACCTGATCCAATGACACAGGAGCTGCCTCAGTGTGCGGCTAACTGCCTTATCTCCCTCTGGCTGCGCTCCTCTTTCCTCTCAACATTCTTTCAGGTATTTGGCCGAGACCTTTTCTCTTTGTCTGCCCTTTTCAAAGACCTGCTTTATGCTGGGAGCCCTCTAGCCGCTGTGCTGCAATCTCCTCACTGCCTCTCTCGCTTTCTTTCTCTCTATCTGTTTCTTTGCCTACACATTTCCCAAACTTGCTTCCACGCTTTCTCTTTCTCCCCACCCCATCCACCTCTCCCTGTCTCTCACATCCCTCTCTACTCCACTCCAATTTGCCCCCACTATTCCAGCTCAGAATTGAAGATACCATGCCACCTGTGCTGTGTCCTAGAGATATCTCTCTGTGTGTGTGTGTGTGGGCATGAGAGAGAGTGAGAGAAGAACACAAAGGTGAAGGGGTAGGGGAAGCATTTCCTGGCCAATGTTGGTCAGACTGAAGTGGTCTAAAGTTGGTTTAATGGTATCTGTGATCTAGTCTTTGAAATGGAGCGAGAACAGACTCCTTTGAAGAGAGAAGCTGAGTGTTTCTGGATACCTATGGAGGAGGATTGCAATCAGTGTGCAGCACTGAAGGGCCATCCACCATCTTCAAAAGCCACCAGACTAATCTGTCATGGGATAACTGACTAGTAATCACACTTCAGGAAACAATTGCACCCTGCTATGTACACAGATGCCCTTTCCTGGGGTGATCTATAATATTTTTATTTTATATTTTGCTTGCATCCCTGTATGAATACAACCAACACAATACCTGTGCAGCTTTTGGACTAATCAGCTCTGACAAGTGGAACAAAACAATTTAGTACAGGGCTGATTTCACATCTGAGCGGCTCGTCATTTACATAAGCTTTTCACAGTCTGCTCACTGAGCTGCAACAGGCATGTGGCGCACCCAGAGAGACCGGAAGGCTCCAAATATTCTGCCCCCTCTCTATCTGACCTCACCAAGGAGAAGCCTACACATGCGCCTGTACATCCAAAGACTCATTAGGATACACATGTATGCAGATCTTAGCCCACAGTCATCATTTTTCCATCACATACACATATACGCTTGTGTGGACATACACACTTTTGGTGTCCTGTGGTTAGCAGAGAGAGGAAGCAGTGGTGCGTCTCTGTGCTGACTTAATGTCTTTTAACAGTTTGGCTCCAGGACCAGGGGTTGGTCAGAGCTGAGCTAAAGCCAAAACTGGGCCTGATCATCTGTGACGGCAAGAAGAACCCGAGGCAAAGTGTGAGTGTGCGTGTGTGAGATGTGTGTGCCCTCACTATCTCTCGCCCCGCTCTTGTCTCATTTTCTCAGTTTCACTCTCTCTGTATCTGCATGTGTGTGCGTGAAGTGTGTGCAGATGTGTGCAAGAGACTTTACTGGTGGAAGCTACAGGGGTCAGAAACACCAGCGGACAGAATTACCCTGGACAAAGCCATTGACAGAGGCATTAAAGTGACAGTAGAATATTTACAGCACACTGCAGTGCATCGTGGTGGAAATTAGCTTGGTGTACAGTCTCACAGACACATTATTGCACACACACGCACATAAAAGAAACTACTAACTGGTGCTGACTTGAAGGCAAATGGGGAGGGATTGGGAGCGGAACAGAGTGGGGAAATAACTGCTGCTCTGCTTGAGTAAGTTCCTCCCAGTACAGAGGAGAATAGATTGCTGTGTCCCCTGGCAGAGCACTACCTCTCAGGTGGCCTACAGGACACCAAGTCACCTTGTCATTTAATATCAGACACAGTAGAACAGCTGTACCTTACGAGTGTTTATGCTGGTGGGGATTGGTGGCATAATTACGTGTGGCTCTGTGTGTGTGTGCTCATGTAGGTTTGGAAATGATTTGAAGTTCATAGCCCAAAGGCCCCAGGCTACCCCATTCCACTGGAGCGCCTCAGAAAAATCTGCATCAGATCACACAAACATGTCATTCAGTTTGCTAACTTTCCTTGCCGACCACTAACCGCTGGTCTGTTCCCCGTATTCACAGCCAGTTAGATCATGCTCACATGCACGACAGACCTCTCTCCTCCTGTCTCAGTTTCACAGTCCAGAGCTGCTGAAATAGCCAACATATGTTTTGAAAATGAATGTGCGGCGTAGAGGTCAAACAGTTACGCAGTGCACAGCTCTGAGCTCATTTAGTTAAGTACGGACCACCGCATACTTAGCTTGATTATGGCACTCTCTCGGCTGTTGCTCTATGCAGGTTTTTAAATATTTTATATCATTCATAATTCACCAGCACTGGAAAATTAAGAGCACTTACAATGGTTGTAATTTGAGAGAAGAAACAAGTCGGCTGAGTGCTGCATGTTGACAGTGATATATTTACACAGCACTGATTAGAAACATACAAATTGCTATGTTACATACATTAGAAGAGAAATAGAGATTGATATATTGCATGCTGGCATACACAGTGCACTGAATTGTTACTGTAACTCGAGAGTGTGGCGTAAATGAGCCAATTCTTTCAGTGTTTGGCATTAAACACACTGTATAAGAGGATCTAGGAAAACGATCTGCAGATTTTCTGTGTTAAACCTTTATGTCCTATAGAGTGATGTATTAGTAATCAAAAGAGGGAGAATGTTGTTTGATCAAATGAACTGTAAAACCGCCCTTCTATAAACAAGCAAAATACTGAACAATCTACAGAAATGTACAAGTAAAATGACTTAGTAAGGTTTAAATTACTTTACAAAAGAAATTACCCACAAAGCTGTGACAAAAACTAAGATCTGTAAACTGTCCACCAGCACTTTGTAACTTTCTGAACAATAGCTCTTATCTTTGGTGTGGCACTTTAGGCATTTTAGATCATTTGTCAGAGATGGCAGGTTGATGTTGTTCCTGTTTGTTGAACAAAGGCCATAAAACTCCCACACTGATTGTGAAAATTATGACTTTATTTATATTTTCCTCACAGATACACTTTTGTGTATAAATGATAACTGTTAGCATCCAGAGACAAAACAAGAATAGGCATTGCACTGCATAATCTGCCTTTGAACTGTAAAGTCGCTGTTTATTTCCTGTCTCCTACAAAGACTTTGAATTGATGTCTTTTAACAATGACCACAATCTCCTTAGCTATTATAGCTGTTGTGTCCAAACCTAACCAAATCCAAATTCTAAAACACGAAACAGTCATTTGAAAAAGTTTAAAATGGCACTGAAATTATTGTACCAATCAAAAAACACACACATTTTGGTGGGAAAATGACAAAAGATTTGTTTGGTTGTTGAGGTTGGAAGACTTGTTGAATTGATTCAGTACAGCACAAACATCTGCATAACCCCAACGAACAGCACTGAATACAAAGCACTACAAAAACACAATGTTTTATAATAACATTTGCTATATACTCACAGTAAATTTACATTTGTTTTGAGTTTATGTTTTACCTAAAAATATTCATCTGGCAGTTATTGAATCTCGCAGCGGTTCATACTTCAGTGCTTCATGCTGTCTTTTTTCAGGAAAACATACACATAAAACTGCCCAAGGAGAATAATTTGGGTACTGTATCTGAGAAAAATGCAAGTTAAATTAGGCAAAACAATTTTTCTCTTGTAGTTGCATGTTTGAGATCTGAGTGTGACAAACCATGCAATAAACATTTCAGATTGTTTGTTTCCAGTCAGCACCGGCTGAAAAAATAGATTGAATGTCTTTCTAAGACAAATTAAGACCAGTTGAGTTATGTTAATAATTCATGGCAAATGGTGCTTGACAAGAATATTCATTCAGCACAAGAAGACAAAATAAAGATGTAATAATCCTAAAATAATATGAATTTCTTGGATCTATTTTTTTTATTTACATCCTACTGATGCAAGTTTGTTCCCACAAATGGAAAAGTGGGTGGGTTTTGGAGGGGTTACCCTCCACTTTGTGCTACTTTCTTCTCAAAGCCAAGTCAAAGCAGGAGTGGAACCAGAGGTGTGGATATTGACCAACAACAGATGACAGATGAAAGAGTCCAGCCTGTCTGCTGTCCTTCATTAGGACTTGTCCGGGATGCAGCTGGATGTACTTTCTTTTAATAGTGCTGATAATTAGCCCTGCCATTCTATATTCTCTCGACGTAAACACTCCGCCACTCAAACACACACGTGCACAAAACCACACACACACCACAGAGTTTATTACATGGAAGGGAATCATTATCAGGGATAATTTGAAAGCAATTTTGAGGCTCACCTATTACCTCTGTTTTGGTTCCTCCTGGTCATTAGCAGAGCTGTCAGGAAGATTGAATATTACACATTTAGAGGGGGGTCCCTGACTCCAGGTGTCAGGAGAGGTTAGGTAGAGCAAACGCAATGACAGATCATCACACATAAAGCCTCGGCCTGTCCCATGAACTACACCTACAGTTGTGACTCTAGGTGAAAAATGAGTTTGGTTAGCAATTTTGCTAGTTTGTGTACTTATCACTGTGGGGGTCGATGTTGGCAGAAATAACTCTGGGCTCTGACTGGTTCAGCTAGTTGTGCCAGATGTACCAGAGGAAGTTAAGCATATCTCACTGCAGTTCTTTATCTTTTTTCCTTTTTTTTACTGTGAAAAATTAATTACCGTTTCAGGAGATGCACTGGAGAGGCTGTGGAATATCAATAAAGGGCCCAATTATGAATTTGAGGTGCGGCCATTGTCTGTGAATGCTTTCCTCTTTGCTGGATTAATTATGGGGCTGCCTTTTACCTGCTGATTTTATTAAACCTTTTCATGTCTCAACTTCCATCTATTCTTTGGGCATTAATATGCAGATCAAAAAAGGGACAGATTTTCTCTGGCAAACAGTAGGGTCATGTTTTAAATTAGCATATTACTAATCTACATAAAATTACTCCAAAGACATAGTCTTGTTAGACTCACAGCTCTCACAGTGCAGTATTACGTTAGCTCCGCTATGACAAGGTTGAGTGAGCTTGTTATTCGAACACTATTAACTTTACACCGGTACATTCCATGGTATATGCTTGCATATATATTTTATAAATGCTGCTGCATTTATGCTCTGCGATTTACAACTGTTGTATTTGATATCAGAAATTTTTAAACTTCAATCACTCAGTTGTTTCAGCTCAAAATATTGAGTGAAATTGAAAAACAGACAGAGATGTCTGTGCCGGTGTGTAAAGGCTTACAGAGAAACAGTAGTGGGCCAGGCATCCCCAGACCTATGAATAAGCTTCCTGAGTGTTGTTGATATTTACAAGCTGAATGCAAATGTCATCGTCTCTATAGATCATCTTTTCCCCTGTGCCTGGTGCTTGGGTCTGTTTTGTATTCTCTCAGCACTTTAAGGTAAAGCCTGAGAAAATTAAATCATGAAATCATTACTGAGAAAGGTCAGAACATAAATATTTCATAATCTGATATTTTCTGTGTAAGATTGAGTTTATGCATAGTGAGGTTAAGACTGTGAGAATACAGAAAAACCAGGCTATTGTTTCTTTATCTTAACTAAGCGAGTTCACACTGTGATGGATGGAAAATCACGGCTGAATGTCCAGAGCCTGGACAATGACAGGTAAAAATGGAACTGCTGCACTTCTTTGTACTCTTTGCTCCAGCTGTCTTGCATAAGTTAATCCTTTTTACCACTTCAGCAGGATCAATAAGGGTCTATACCTGCAGGTTCCACTAATAAAATGGTTGGGTAACCCAAGTCTCTGCAGTGTATCCTGGGGTGCTGAGGCCCACAAGTCTGTGCACCCTGGCTCCCCACACCCTTTCCTTTTCTAATGATCAGGATTAGAGAGGCTGGGGCCTCTACTGTAGGAGGAAGCAGCTGCTTCCATGCTCATTATAACCTCACAACTCCATAGAGTGGTAACAGCTGGAACACACGTTTCAGAGAGAGAGAGAGCTGGGATACTACGAAGATCTCATGTGGCAATGAGAATTCCACAGTGAGCTGTGGTCTGCAGCGCTGCGGGATCACATGACAAGCAGATGACAAGGAAAAACTGAAGTGAACTGATTGATGCATTAAGTGAATCATTTGTTTGGGTGTTTTGTAATTTGATGTTATCAACTGATCGGAAGTTCTGCTCAGCTGCTCATTACTGCTATGTCATCTCATAATCAGTCAAATTTATGTGTAAGTGAAGAGATGGATGGTAAAATAATAAGATGGTGACTTTTTAAAACACTTTAATCAACGTCCATTGTGTAGTTAAATGACAAATGTTATCTTCACCAGTCTATATCTGCTGCTGCTGATAAAAACAAGATGAGGTGGGCTAATAAAAGGGATGGTGAAGTACACTGATAAGGCTGCCTAGCCAAAGTCCCTACTTAAATATTACTTGATCATCCGTTGCATTTATAATAGGACAGGGCTTGTCTGCACTGGGTTGATAAAATGGTTACAGTGTGCAACAGTGACAGGCCATTTGCTAAACACAAAATCTCACAGCCGGACCTGCTCTGAAACAGTCATACCACAAATACAATCGCAGTGACAGAGGCTGACATCAGTCTGACGAGCAGACACTTAACAATAATGTTTAGAAATCGAATGGCTGGAGCTGCCACACTCGACATCTCCTAAATACCTGTAGAAATTGAGTTTGCTCCCATTTAAGTTCTCTGAGTGCATCCATTTTCTTTCTCTCTGCCAGCGGCATCACAACCCCCCTGCTGTGAGAATGTGAAATATCCCTGCTGTCTAGCAAGGCCAAGGCAAGAGCTGAGGCGAGATAGACTCTGGAAATTACCCAAAGCTTGGCCTTCTATAATTCTTCACTAATTGTCTGGAAGGCTCAGCGTTCAGGTGTGGAATAATACTAACCGGGTGGCATATTGAAATTCCACCGCTCCGCTCCCTGGGGTCGCATTCACAATATCCAGCCCCACAGACCTGTGAATGTAGAGTTTAGCCTTCTTCATGAGGTAATGAAGATCCGCATTTAGAAGAGTTCCTCCTCCGCCACAGCGAGGCTGTGGCGCCTTTGGGCCTATTATCACAGTGCTGATATGACAGGTACAGACGCTTCACACACTGACACACTGAACTTTCATCACAGAGCACTTCTGAGGAGGTGCTGGAATCATAACAAGGAGTTTTATGTTCCTACATCCATCCTCCCATGTCTGGGATAGAGCTCCAATGAAGAGAAGAGGGAAGAGAAGAGAAGAGAAGAGAAGAGAAGAGAAGAGAAGAGAAGAGAAGAGAAGAGAAGAGAAGAGAAGAGAAGAGAAGAGAAGAGAAGAGAAGAGAAGAGAAGAGAAGAGAAGAGAAGAGAAGAGAAGAACATAAATGCAACTAGCACAGTAGGGAGTGTTAATAGAAAATAAGCAAGACAATAAGAAAGGTGGAACTAAAGAAAAGATTTTCCATGATAAAGTGGTGCATAACAAAAGCTCTACAGCAGGCCTAAAGCAACTCCCTAGTAAGCCTCCTTTCCATTATAACCCTACTATTGAATGTATGGGCACCATGTAGGTATGCATACATCCTCTACCACAAACTCCCCCATGATGACTAATGAAGTTGACACAGGGCTTTCAGCTATTCATGACTTGAAGCCTGAATTATTTGTTGAGTTGATGTAAGCAGGCAAACTGTGTTTCCAGCGATCAAGCCCTGAAAAAGAAAAATAAAAGCTGTCCCCTCTGTTGGAATCTTCTGACTAGGCGTGCCTTTGATTTCAGAAACACTGTCTCTGTTTCCTACATCAGCTCCTCGAAGTTTACTGCAGCTCCTTGGGGCGGACGCTCTGTGCAGCTGTGGGAATGTGAGAGTGAGATGGAAAGACAGAAGAAAAGAAAGGGAAGAAGCTAAGCTGAAGCTCATTATGCTTCCTGCTTACAGGCGTTGTGTAGATATTCTATTAGCCATATCTAAAGTGTAATTGTACCATTGGGGGGGACAGTGCTGTCGGGGTGCCAAGCTTTCTCTCAGCAACTAGCGAAGTGTGGTAATCTCACACACCATCTCATTACAGTTTAAACCCCCAGCAGCTGCTCGCATTAGACTTTTATTACACGCTGCCGCTCACAGCTGTGCTGGCATAGCCCTGGACGGGATGGTGAGAGACGGGAACAAAGACAGACAGACACAGGGATTCCAGCACAACATTTGGCTCCCATCAAAAAAGTGGAAATATCAGAGCAGAGGGTTGTAATGACCCTAACAGCCTCTCAGTGTGATAACTCCACAGCCCCCTCTACCCCGGACCCTAAACTGAGGCCAAGGACAGTCGCACAGATGGACCAAGTCAAACCAAGTCAGATTGGGATTCAATCAAAACTGCCAGACCAGTGGTCATGCAAAAGCTTCATGCAGGGACAGCTTTCATAAGCATTTGTCTCATTCTGAAAGCAGCATGGGGTGATGGTACATAAGTCACATCTGTTTTAAGCAACTGTAAAAGTGTGTTTGTAGTGCACGTGTCATTATGCATGTACTGCTTACAGGCACTGAGCACAACATGAACAATTTAACATTATACCAAAATATATATATTTTATATATAAACAAGATTTAATGTGTAGTGAGATTGTAAGTTTGAGGTTTTGACCCTACCTACAAAAAATACAGTAATTTTGTATATTTTGCCTCTAAAATCCATCCATTAGTTAGTTATAAACCCATCAAGTATTATTTACCCGCAAAAGAAAATGATCTTAGTGTCCTCACTGGAAGCTACAGCTCTGGTAATTAGGATTATGATGGGAAGATTAATTATTTATAGGTAAAATAATTTGAACAATTTTTTTTGGACAAGACTGAACTGGTACATTCAAAAAGATAAATAAAAAGATGCTCCATAAAATTGGGACATTTAAATCTGGGCCATTTATAAATACAACAGGTGGCAACAGGTTCCAATCTGAAGAAACTCTGTAATAAAAACAGTGGCAAGAGACAATTGACACATTTTGGACACTAAGATACACATAGACAGAGACAAAAAGAATTCAGGTTTACCCAGGAAAATGGTTAATAAAAAATAAAACAGGCTGATAAGAAAAAATTCAGTCATCACAATTAGTGAGGATGGCAGAGAATACTAAACACCCTTAGAGGTTTAGAGTACATGAATGCAGTATAATCTAATATAATACAGTAGCATCAAAACTAAAGCATAAGAACATATTTGAATTTACAGCTTTCCTGATGTTTTAGATTTTTAGATTATGCAAGTGCTCATGTTACTGTGTCCATTTCATCTGTGCATGCACACTGTACTCTCTGTGACTCTCTGTGTGGCTGCATGTCAGCCTGTGCAGGCTCGCTCTCTCTCTCTCTGTGTGTGTGTGTGTGTGTGTGTGATCTGTGTCTCACCTTGACTTTTGTGTGAATGTAGCTTACTTGCAGAGGACACTGGGACACACAGCCCAGCTGGGGAGGGAGATGAAGCACAGCTGGGGATAATTAAACCCAGCACTGTCTTTATGAAGGGGCCAGGCAGCCAGGCTGGCTTGGTGTCCCCCAGACAGAGCAGCTTGGATGGGGACTGACTACTCCGCAGTCTCCACAGTCTGTGTTCCCAGATCAGAGGAAAAGGCAGAAATCTGACAGTGACTCAGCAATGGAAATGTGTCTGGATAAAAACCCAAAGACACAGCTTGACTTTATTTTTATTTCCTTTAATGAACAATACTTTGTGATGCCGCTCTTTCACTCTCAGCCTCTCTCATCCATACATTGCAATGATAGGTGGAAGCATCTGAAAGCATAAGGCCAGAGCATTGATAACACAGAGGTTAACTGTAACAAACCTGGCCAACTTTATCGGCTCTAAATTGGCCCGGTCTCTGTATGAAACATGGAAGCTGGCCATATCACAGCCAGGGTTTGCCCACATCAAGCTGAGGCTGGGGTTTGTCTAATTTGAGGAATGCTTTTTCCTGTTTCCCGTTCACAAGGGTGATTAATTTACAATGGCACCACACTCTGTCTCTGCCACGCTGGTTATGTATCATTGGAAATGAAAAGGTTTACTTTGGATGTTGTGTTAGAAAAGTGAAACCCTCTCCAGATCACCCAAATATCTTTTTAAAAACCTATACAGCATGCCAACTCAAACAGCTTTACACTGAATAAATTGACCTGTCCTGAATTTAAAAAGCCTGTACTTGGTGCGATGATAAAATGGCACTTTCCAAGAACCATCAAAATCCTTGCTGTTGCCCAAGTTGCCGAGGTGAATGACCTAACGTGCAAAAATTGCAGTGTGATTAATCAGGCAAAGCTCGGGAGGAACGAACTGTCGGTTATGCCTGTGCTATCACCACTGTTTTCACTCCCCACTGTTTGTTTGAATAAGTTCGACAGTTGAACGGAACCTTTTGATTACAAAGGCACTGAGCTGCCTCATTAATGATGTTGTTAATGGCATCTTCCATCAGTGTAGAATCACTATGTTGTTGCACAAGCAGTCAATACAGCAGGCATTTCACCACCTTTATTAGGTTACACTTTACTGGTCTGTAAAATTTGACTGCAGACGTTTTATTTGTCACTTCTTGATAGCTGTGCTTGAAATATGATCAGTGTGGAGCATGTAGGGGCATCTCTGTTGCTGTGTGGTGTGAACTTTTCTTACACTGGCTAGGCTGTAAATAATGCCTGACTCACATATCGCTTTTCCTACTATTTGCCTGCTTTATTGCAACCTTCACCTTACTTAATAAAAAGAACATGACCAAAGGGAGATCATTAGCCGGGTTACCGGGTTATTTTTCTGATCAGAGCCTTGATGGTTAGCCTGAAAATGTGTAATACATCATAGAAATCATTATCATGTATTCCTTAGTTGTGGAGGGCCCAGTCACACCATTTGTAAGTGAACAGATACAGGATTTTTGATTAAATCCCAAGATGCAGATTAAATGAGCTTCATGGCAGTAAAATTACCATTTATTGCCTGAGCTTTCTCCAGAAATGGTATTTTATCAGAGCGCAGACAATTTACATGACAGTCTTACGGAAAGATGTGGTAGTAACTCTGCTGTGATCAACCCACAGCCCGGCACTGGCAGAAACATAGACGTGTGCACGCACCATGATCAGTCAGGCGTGTGTTGCAGAAAAAACTCCAGATGCATTATCAAGCAGATTAGGAGCAAAACTGATAAACCATGTAAGCGGAGCAGCTCACAAACAAGTCATCTGTTTGTTCATCTGGCCCCCATATTTACTCCAGTATCTGTAGCCAACAGAGAATGAGAATGACACTCATTTCATATCAGGTAACTATAGAGATTAGCAAATATACTCTTCTGCTTCAGTTGCCATCACAGTGCTAATAACAGCGCTCGCTCTTCCTCTGCTCTGCACACACACAAGCAGTGCAAACCGAACATGTTTAATTATAGTGCCTCTCCACGTCTTTGAAAAGGGATCATTAAACCAAGGCCTAATAAAAGCATCAAACCATGATGGATGGCTGAACAACTTCCTGCCTTGACGGAGCTAAGATGTTTCTTCAATACTTCATACATCGCAATATCTCCTCTGGGTTCTTGCAGGTAGGCTACTTTCTCCACCCCTTGAATCCATCAGGCTTTCGAGGGGGGCTCTGTACAGCTTGTTAGAGTAACACGTATGACCATGTAGGAGCCCTAATGAGCGGGGGAGCTAGCTGGGAGAACCATGTCTGGACGACAGAGAACATAAATCTCCTGTCCTGCTCTGCGCCCCGGGGACTGCACAACACCAAAACTGTGTGAGTCTGCGTGAATCTACAGAAATTGTGTGTGTGCATAAGTATATGCGTGGGGTGAGTGTGTGTATGCAAACACACACATAATGCAGATGACTATAGCAGTATTCTCCTGGGAGTCCCATCTACCATAGTTGAAAGAAGCAGGTTGTTTGAATTATGATCTAACAATAGTGTTCCACTCCTACTCTATAAATGAATCCAATGCTGGCATATCTATCATTACCACAGGACATGTACTCAGCTTGCTTCTTTTTATTTGGAACGAGTTTTGGAAATCAATCCAGATATTCTCTGCTTTGTACAAACCACCCTGCAGGTTATGATAATTTCTCTCTGTTTTCAGATTCCCTGTATATAAACTGCAGTCTGTGGCACTGATCAGATTTACTGTGTCTCACTCGCTTCCTTCCTGCTTCCTGAGAGAGCTACGCTTGTCTACTGCACCTCTGTGATATAGAGTAAGATGTACACTGGTGGTATTTTTCCTGAGATGTGGCTTCCTTCACATTGCAGTGCAGCTGACTGCAGTGTGAGGTGTATAATGGACGTATGAAACTCCTTTCAAGTATTGATTTGTGTGTGAGATTTACCTTTTCCACTGTAGGATATGAGCCTGTGGGCATCTTTAAATAAAACGTTATGTTCATGTCTGTGTGTCTGCATACAAGAAAGAGAGAGACAGAGGTGTAGACAATGTGCTTGCATGAACACCACAGGAATGTGTACCGAAATGTGTGTGTGTGAGAGGGGGAGACAGTGTATGTGTGAGTTATATAGCCCCAGGGAGCTGCTATGGTCATATTTTAATAACTTGGAGTATGTTGGATTATGTACTGTGAGCTTGTAATATCACACCGTCAGGGCAAAGCCCCAACAGATTCTCTGTTAGCTGGCCCTTAGTAGAAAAAAAAAAAACACATATCAGGGGACTCGCCAAAACATTGTTTTCACTTCTGCAGCACTTGTGAAAATGTGAGCTCCCACATGATTCCAGTTCAAAGGTACGTCTTCGCCGTTTTGTCTGCCTCAGCACGCAGCTCTCTCGCTCTCAGCTACAACAGAGCTCCAGGTTTAATAGGCCTTAAGTAGTGCAACCCCTTTGCTGCCTTTGAAGAGCAAACACTCTATTGCTCTTTCACACACACACGCACACACACACACACACACACACAGATATATATACAGACATTGCTGTGTGAGCAATAAAAAACAGTGGAACAGTGGCTAGTTCCCTCTCTGACACATCAAAAGGGGAGCTGAGGGGAGTAATGTGTGGAATGATGTGTGTGTAGACCAAGGCCGAGATGCCATTCATGGTTGTAGTGCTGTGGTTTAACTGCCAGAGGAGGCTTTAAGGCTGTGGCTGGCAAGTTCTATGCAGTAGTTTTAACACACAGGCCTGCTGCAATCTCAAGTGCTGTTTGTGCATTAAAAAAAGATTTACTTCAATGCCTTTTCATTCCTGAACAAAGTGCAGAGAACATAAATGACAGTCAGATGCTTGAGAGAATAGCAGCGATCACTGCTCATCATTAAAGTCACGTAGCTCACTCTATAAACCAATAAAGGCTATAAAACAACACTGGGAAATATCCTGTTTTTGAAAGACAGAAAGTGAAATTTAACTAGGTGCACAGCATGACAGCATATGCGTAGGTGTGTGCTTGCATGTATGCATGTTCACGTTACTGACTGTGAGGTATGGTTTAACTCAAGCACTAAAGGAGAAGGGGAAAGTTACAATTAGCCTGCTGCTGAAAGCATAGCCTCGTCCTATAAGGCATGTTTATGCCTTAGTCATGCTATAATTACACATGTCGTCTTTTGTTTCCTATTTCCAATAAAACTGGAAGCATAATGAGAGAAAAAGCAAATTAGAATAAAAAAGACGCTACATGTTGCCTCTTTAGTCTTTTCAAGCTCATTTAGGCCTCAGAGAATGTCTATGGGTTTTGAAATTGAAGGAGAAAAGAGCACTGTAAACTGGGTCTTTTCTTTTCTTTTCCAGATGGGAAACTTATGCTAAGCTGTGGTGTGGAATGCATAATGACGACAACAAGCTTGATGGAGTTAAACACAGCAGTACTGAGGAATATAAAACAAGGAAAATACAAGAATTACAACTTTTGTTTTCGTGTTTTATTTTCTACATCAATTTCAAGCTGTGAGTGTAAGAGAAATGTCTTCATTAAATGTTTAAGGGTACATGTTTCATTTCTCCTTCACTTTCCATTTTTTTTTACAGTTCAATAGAGAGAGACGGTAAATAGGCAAGTACAAATGATACAAAAACAAAGCACAGGAATGACTGCTCCTAATGGGACTGTTTTCAGCAGCTGTATTAACAAGCCTGTTTGATTTCCTTCTCCTAAGTGAAGCTGTCAACCCATGTGTCCAGTGTGCTATGTTTAGGATGTCTAAAAGAGATGTGTTTTCTGGCACCAGCCGATAATAAATGCTAAAAGGGTGACCTTACGTCTCTCTCCCTCGTGTTGCTCTACGGTCATTCTCAAAACAGACAGAAAAATCCTCCTGAACCGAGGGTCAAGAATCCATCAGCAGAGCTTTTACAATAACACACATTTCCATGCTGGCTCTGTGAGAAGCAGCCCTGGGGGAAAGGAACTGCCTCTAGTAGGTAGTGAACTCCTCTTAAAATACCATAACACAACATATTACTTTCAACTAAATCTCTCGTGTTTTAAATAAGGTTAAAATACTTGTACATCTATGAGTGTGGCTCTTTGCATATGCAAATGTGAGAATACTGAATTGCCTGCTTTCATTTTAGCAATGTGAATCAAGAATGTGCCTCAGATTTGCGTGGTTGATTTGCTCAAAAACAAAGTATTGGCAGTGTAACAAGGAACGTAGATTAAAGTTTTGCAAGAAAAGCCAGATTACACACACACATATACTGTAGTAGGCACATTTACACAAAAACACTTTTCATAGAGCTGCCTATTCTGAAGTCCCATGATTGTGAATTATTTTACCATGACTGTTTCAGTGAAAATCTACAGTCTTGCCTTGTCCTTGGAAATGTGGCACAACATTCGATACAGTTCTACAGACTTTGTAATATTCTCCACTATGCAGGCTACAGGCTAAAGATGCTCTTTGAGTGATGAAACAATAGATGGTGGGGGGGGGCATTCTTCTGCTGAGTCGAGAATATTGGATTTGGATTGTAACATGGTAGTATCAAGTTAGGCTAAGGGGGGTATAAGAATATCACACTGGAATCACAATAGACGGGCCCCGATTGTTATTGCACCGCACTTCCATTAATAATTCAATCATTTGACCCGTGACATGATTTTCCGTAAAACAATCTGATCCTCTGAGGACTGATAGAGATATTTCAAGTCTATGAGTGTGTGTGGTGTGTCTGTTTTGACCTTCCCAGTATGACACAGAACTGGTGCCTGAGGCTACAGCTATAAGTATAATATTTAGAGGGGAGAAGAAACAAAAAGAGAGGAGAGGAGAGACTAGATATCTAGTGTGTGTAGTGTAAGTGTGTGTACTGCAGCTGGAGTGTGCTGCACAGTTCCCCAAACTAAAGATGTGCCTGCCCCAAGGGTGCTCCAATAAGCACACCACGGAAATGGAAGGCTTTACACAAACTATGCACTTAAAACTGAGCAAAAAGTACAAGAAAAAAATCAGAACAATGTATGCAGAGTGCATTCAATATGAAAACACAGTGTGAGAATGAACGGAAACAAAGCCCAGTAATATCATAATACATTGTTTTAGGGATCACTACTGACAGACGAATCGTTGCTGTTCCAGCCTAGGCCTGCTCCAACACAAAGGCTTGCACACATATGGACATAGATGAATGGAGAGATGTAAGTGCCAGTATAGTAGTATACACACACAAAATAACAACACACTCATATCCATGCACAGGAAAAAGCAGGGGTACCATCTATCAGGCTGCAGACAGGAGCCTTGGAAGGGGAAATCTGTCCTGTGATGGCTGTAAATGAGGGCTGTGGCGGTTCTGTCACATTGTGTTTGGCTGAGACACAGGAGCTATGATGCACTATCAGGGGCTACCACGAGTGGGGTGTGGGGGGCATGGACACTGTGTACAGATATAATGAACTTGGGAGATGGCTAGAGAATGGGCAGACAATGTGTTTCTGTGACAGCTAGTGGTGCACCTACTTCTGCTGCTGCAAAAATGGAAAAAGGAGGAACAGTGGAGGAAAAAAGAGAGAGAGAAAATTTTGCCCAGAGAAGAAAAGACTGAAGAAGGGGCAAAAGGCAACGATCAAGACAGAAAAACAGAGAAGGGGGGAATGAAAGACAGAGAAAGCCTGGGAATGCATGAGCAGCCTGGCAAAAAAACACAGAGTTAATGTCGAACTGATGAGGCAATACTAGTGTTGTATCAGAAGAATATTTACTCCAATTAGAGCCAGCTAATGTGTCTCCAGGTATAAAGGCTGTCGGCACTTTCCTGAGAATAATTAGAAACACAGAGCAT
>OMLM01007974.1:0-39777 GCA_900302695.1 Helostoma temminkii
TTTATCAGTCTACACACAATAACCCATAATGACAAAGTGAAGACATATTTTTAAATGTTTTGCAATTTAGTTAATAAATTCAACACGAAAAGAAGGGGCATTGTCATCATTGTCTTATTTATGTCATGACCACATGCCATAACAACAATATTAATAATATAATATAATATAATATAATATAATATAATATAATATAATATAATATAATATAATATAATATAAAATAAATCTATGTCAGAGCGAAACTAATACAGCACATTAAAAATACATTACCCAAAACACAGCTAGAAGCAAAAAAATATGCTAACCATGGCTAGCCTAAGCTAAATCTAATTTCCTAAATTTCTAATTTCCCCCTTGGTTTTCATCTGTAAAATAACTGAAACATAGTAACTTTGATAAATTAACATTAGTTAGTAACTGTGTTTACTAACACAGTAACATTCACTAACAACATGAATAAAGTAGCACGTCAATCCAGTCGTAAAGAATTAAAACCAGCTACATTACTCAGGCTAAAAGAGTAACTAGCCTAGCTTAGCAAAGTAGCAGAATCCGACTCTACTGAAATGCACATTTTAAAGTCAGGTTTTTACATATTTATACAGTACATTTATATGTATCTATTTGCAGTTCATTATATGGATTTCAAGGTAGAATACTGTTAACAACAGATGGGCAGAAAGCTGCATCAGTCAGCTTTACCGCTCCTTTTCTTTTAACTGTAGTTACAGCTATCTAACTTCATCTGCTCAAATCACAGTTTAACACTAATCAGCCTGATGTTGCATCAGGTTAATCTGATGCAACAGTTTTAGAAGTTTTAGCAGGTAAGAAAAATGCTGGACAGAAGGAGCTACAGTCAGTGATAATCAGTCAAGCACACACTCCCCGAGGCTATGAGGCTAATGGGCTTCAATAATGAAAATCTATGTAATGGTGCTTTAATAACAATGAACAGGGGGGAAAATGAAAAAGCACCAACTACTTATTTAATTCACAATAAGGAGACGTGTGAGTAGAATAATTTCTGGTCTTGGCCAGAGCTCATTAACATGCATACACACACTCTACAGAACACGTACAGTAGAGGGAACTTAGCCTACACTGCAAGTGTGACATTGTAAAATGAACACTCTCAGACTTAAACATGAACATTCAGCTAGTGTTTATATGGAAACCACTAAAACTAACACTAACAAAGAGTTTTAACCTAATTGTAACACCACAACAGATGAAAAATACACTAAACGTTTACTTGTTACACTGGATCTGGAGTTAAAATGTTCAGTCTGCTAGTGTACCTATACTATTGTTCCTGTGAAACACAATCTGTAGTTTTTTAACAGAAGTGTTACATTTGACTAAGTAAAGTCAGACATTGACATTCTTGTCTTATTAAGCTGTCACCTATCAAGGCTTTATGAAGAATATTCACCAAGTTTAGTTACACACATGCTACTTCCTGTGTCTGCTACTACATGACACATAGATTACGGTGCTGAAAAGTCCGACTGAGGATCTGAAGTGACTGGACGGGGTCTAATTAGTTTCACTGTTATGATCAACTCTGTCAACTCTGAACAAAACTTTGGTCTGAAAGTGTTAAAATTACTCTTTGAGGGTTGAAATTCAAAACTCTGATTTTTGCTGTGTATGAGCAGATGGCAATGATTTATATTTTATGTCTGCAGCAGTGCTACTATGAATAAGTTGTTGATGGTGTGGTGTTTGTGCTCTGGCATATATCAAACAAACAATTGAATGATAAAATGATGACAACACACTGCATCTGTAGCTGCATTTCATTTGGCTCCAAGCATTTTAAAGTCCTTAATGCACTGCACAGAGATTAGAAGTGATTATGGTGTAACGACATAGAATATAGATGCAATGGCATTTAAACTCAAATGAAGTGTTTAATCCTAGTTCTGGAATGACATATTCACTTCATTTTGTACAAGAAACATTCAGATTCAGATACAGGCCACAGAAATACATTTAAAACCAAAACTGCATTTGCATGCTTTAAATATCCTAAATCCCTGCTTCTGCACATTAAAAGAAATATAACTGTGTGCTCCTTGTTTGCCTGATGATTGTAGTCATAACAACCTCTGCATGTCTTGATTACAGGCCCATAACGTATGCTACAACATCACCAGGATACTTTCAAAGCGTATGAACTTTGGAATGAGGTCTAGTGAAATACATGCACTGCCATTACAGTTTATTTAGTTTATAGCACCTATAAAGATAGGTGTGTGAATGTCACACCCAAATAACTTAAAAGTGACAAACCTTCATTAACAGATTGAGAACTTTTTTCCTTTCTTTCTTTCTATCTTACCCTTGAAAGCTTGGAGATAGCCGTTTCCCAGTGAAACCAGTTTCTGTAGGCTTGGATTGAACTCATTCATCAGGCTCTGTGGGGGAAACACATACACATATATAGTACATTTAAACATCACAGATGCTGTTGAATTCTTAAGGCTAGGCACACTATAAGACCCACCTAAAGAAGAATCAATAGGATTAATCTTTAATTCAATCTGTATTTATAAGCACAAAGTCTCTCCACTAACACTAGAGCACACACAACTGAAGTCTCAAATCCCTGGTGTGCTCAGGTGAAGGAAATACCACCTTGAATTTAAAAACTGACTTTGTGAATTCCCATCATGTTTGCGCTGCGGAAATCGCATTAACTGAACTTCACTTCCCAGTAGCCAGAAACTTCAGGAAAATCCCAACTTTGAGCAGAGCTCTGTTACTCACCCAAACCTGTGTGCCCAGGTATCGCACATGTCTCACAGGTAGATTTGTTGTCTAATTTCAGCCACTGATTCACACAAAGTGTCTGCTACTTACTGAGTAAACCCCCAAAGTGGAGCGGTGCAGCTGATCACTATTCATCCCCGACATGTTTTTATCCAGAATAGTGCAGCTCCCAGTGAAAGTGGTCTTAAATCATCCAGCAAGCCTGTGAGAGAGTTGGGCTGAGTGTGGTGTATAGGAGACGAGGCAGTGTTGTGGTAATCGACACCACTGTGGCCTGAGAAAGACCAGAGTAAATAATTAAACAAGGCTCAACCATAAAACAATCTGACATATGCTGTAAAGCATGACTGTCTAGATGTGTCTGAATGAGTGTGTTTCCTGCTTTGTATGTTTTATTTAAGACTATAACAAATACTGTTTTCATTCTGAAATATATACCGTCCATATGCTGCAGAGACAGTGATGAGGCTGCTTTTACTCTATAGTGTTCTTACTATCAAGAAATCCAACAAATAGACACATTTTTTTAGTTTATTTCTAAGAATTTACAGCATAGGGACAGAGTATGTGAGATTCATTGTAAGTAAGCTACATCTATCTCTTTATATATATGGAAAAACGTCAACCAGAGCAGTGGTGAAACAGAGGACACAGCTGTCAGGCTGATGCTGGCAATGGATGAAGTGTTACCTTTATAGATACAGTAACAAGACATGTATGTAGTAAATTAATTTGAAATTAAAATATAATAATAAGAACTACATTACAGTCAGGCGTGCGACACAGCAAACACAAACAAAGGCTAATAGCAAACACTAAGCACATGTTCCCCAAAGCAGAGTAACACCACAGACAACACGGGCCTGAAGCTATTTCTAAAGTTTAGCAGGTCTACAACAAAAACTAAAACAAATAAGGATTTATTAATTTCAGCCTTTGTGACAGGAAACCCTGAAACATCGACCAGATGGAAGTAAATCGAAATGTATTTCACTATCTACGACACACTTACTATTATTGCATCTGTACTTGTCAGTTCATCAAGCACTAGGGTGTTACCTTAAAGCACTTGAATGTCATCAGGGTGTACAACTGTTTCTGAACCTAAATATCTGTACACAATTTGCAATATGAAATAATATGCAATATGAAATAATGACCTGACCTCCACAATCACTTCAAGCTAAGTCCTTCTCAGATGGTTCGGGATGAGTTGGATCGGAGAATGAAGGAAAAGCAGCCAAGTGCTCAACACCTCTGGGAACTCCATTAGAATTGCTGGAAAACCATTTCAGGCAGGATTGGACTGAAACGAAAAACCAGCCTTGGCAGTTTTGTTCAAGGAGGTCCACCGTCATTGGTCAGACACCCTCCCTGCAGAAGGTCTACTTAAATATGGTTGTACAT
This sequence comes from Helostoma temminkii, assembly GCA_900302695.1. Classification (NCBI taxonomy): domain Eukaryota; kingdom Metazoa; phylum Chordata; class Actinopteri; order Anabantiformes; family Helostomatidae; genus Helostoma; species Helostoma temminkii. Next base: position 4,189 of record OMLM01007974.1, read on the forward strand.
GTATTATGGGCTACAGTAAAGCTGAGAAGTACCATGTAGAAGAGTACCAACCCGTGTTCTCACTAGCTCTGTGTTAGAAACAGACATGTGGACTACTGCTGCATATTGACTTCATACTAGAAAGGGCCACTAATATTCACCTGTGAAATTATTTATTAAAGCTACTTTAATAAATAAAGTAGCTGTTTCACTGTTGTTTAGTTTACTTTTGTTTAAACCTTCTATTTTTGCTTCGTCAGCTACATAGTGAGATGTTTATTGCTTCTAACTAAAGATTTTATTTCTATATGGAAGATGTTAAACTTCGACACTAACAACATTACACAGACTGCAAGTTCATTCATAAAGTTTATTTATGTAGCACCAATTCAAAACAAAAGTAATCTCTAGGCACTTTACAATGTAAGGTTTAAGACCTTACAGAATTTAATCTGGGTGTTTGACATGTTTTTATTTGCTGCAGGATTTCATATTTGTTCTGTCATGTCTGTCATGTACAATGTTGAAAATAATAATATAAAGTAAAACCATTGAAGGATGTTTGAACTTTTGATCTGTAACTTATTCACCACATCATGTTTATTGTTTATATTGGATTTTGTAATTACAGGTTTAGATCTTCTAAAAGTATTTTAGTTAATTCTGTACGTGAAGCATGTGCATGTCTTTCCACCCTGGAAGAAGGATCCCTGTATTACACATCCAGTTGTGTAACTGTATCTCTGTTAAAGGAAGTTTTCTCTTTTTGAGTCAAGGATCTAAGGAAGGAGGGTAAAGATTTTGGGTTACATGACCAACCGACTTCACCTGAATGTCATAAGGTGCAGTTGTAGATAAACCTGATTTGGAAGTCTGTAATTTACTTCACCCCAATCCTTTAATACAGTAATATCACTAATATTCCTCATTTTTGATTGGTTAGTGCAAAATTCTGTGCTCAAATGTGCCACAAATCCTATAATCCTCATACTTTAATCAGATGAAATGTCAAAATCCCACTTGCACAAACTGCACAGGACAAAAATTAAACAGCTCTATAACTACATTTTCCACAAAATACAGAAATGGAATAAAACACATACTGAAAACATACTGAAAAAAAGAGAGAGAAAAGTGAAAGCCTTTGAATTTATAAAACAAAAATACAGGGAGAGAGTTCTTTGCCATATTTTATCAAAACTTCTGATGAGTGGAGAGAAAGTTATTGATTTCCTTCCCAACTTCAATCATCATATCTTGGCAGTAGACCCCGTACCTGTCTATCCTGCAGCCAAGCTAAAATATACACAGCTGTGCACCATACTAGACCCACGATGGATTTATTATTATCAAACTAGATTTGTTTTTTCAGTGAACTCCCCATGAACTCCCAGGAGAGACATGTAAATACGTGGAGCATCTTGTGGTAAGATTTATGTGTTTTCTCTCTGATTCGGTGGCTTTGTTTGAGAGAACCCCAGAGAGTTGAGAAGGAAACTCCTGGTTTTCTAACTGACTAATTGTTGACAGCTTAATAGATTACATGGCTTGGTGGAGAGAGAGTAGGAGACTAAGTCATGCCCACTAGATGGCACCATAAACTAACCAGAGACATGACTGGAATGTTAAACAGCTTTGTAACACTCACTGATTTAATGTCTTTTTTACTTTCTCTTTTCATGTTTTTCATATAAACTATGAAAGTATTCAGTATTTCCCCACGGTTCAGCATTAATGCCTGCAAATAAAAAGCAACAACAGTGTACAGCATAAAGGTCAAAGGTGGTTTGGATGATAAATTGAGCTCGGACTGGTCTCTCACAGAGCCTTTTAGAGACATAATAGATCAGCAGAAAATTTTGATCATTAACGGGGCAGCAAAGATCAGAATTCTACACCATTACTGACCTTTTTAATGTTCTCTATATTATTAAACATCTGTGGACTGAACATGGGCCGAGCTGCAGCGTTGACCAATCAGTTAGTTCCAGAAAACTGAATTTTACACTTGTAAATCACTCATGTACACACCCAATGTTTATCCATCATCTAAAAACAGAAATATACTGTGTTTAAAGCTACGAGTGTCACTACAATTAAAATGAGGACCGTTACAGTGACAAGCTGGATGAAAATGAACTACAATGACAACTCGCACTGCTGCTGCAAAGATATTTGGATTCAAACATTTCATCAGCAACATTTAACGTCCAGTATGAGCCGAATACAAATGTGTGGGGACCAGGCATCACTGTGACTGTTTTCTGTTTTTATTTGTATTTTCCCAGACTGTTGTCAACATCTCTACACTAGTACTTTGCTTTCTGTTTTCCTTTTCTATGGTGTTCCTGTGAACACTGAGTTATTTTCTGCTGCAGACATGTTGGATGTCAAACGCCTCATCCCTCACACATCTTAAATTAGAGCTTTCAGCGCCTGCAGCTCTGGCAGGGTTTAGCTTAAATCCCCTTTTGTGTGAAAATGCACATCACACACTAATTTTATACACAGCAGAGCTACAGTTCCCACACGCTGTGATGGTTTTTATTCTCACTCCTTTGTCTGTGTGTGTGTGTGTGTCACTTCTTTCGCCTCCACACTGATTAATAATATTTAATTACATGTGCATCCACATGTATAGATCATACTGACATTAACATGTTTTTACTCGCAAGCATTAATGAAACTCAGTAGCACCAGGTTTGAATCATGCTCTGTGCGCGCACACACACACACACACACACCATGGCCATCAATCTTTCTCTGTGGTGCTATAGCTGTTCCATAGGGAGCCTTGAGGCTGACTTATGGTCATGAACACATCTCATTACACTCCCTCTGAAATGAGCTGCAGATCTAGGAAAAATTAATCCAGGGGGATGAAAAATATTTTGTGATGAAACACGGATCTTTATGAATGGGGGAAATATCCACGACAGAATTTCAACTTCAGTGAAGGAAGTAAAAAGAAAAAAGAAAATTCATATAAATGAAAGTTACCCTCTTGTTTTGTGACTGTGTGGAGCACACGCTGCAACAATCTGCGATATTCCTCGTGTTTCTAGTCCCCAATTAGAAAGCACAAAGATTATAAACGCAGTTGATAAGGTTACAGACTGCAGGAGCAGCGCAATGTGTTTTCCTATCTAACTTTGTCTCTCCTTCTCCCGCCCTCCTCCATCCTCCATCTCTCTCCTCCTCACTCTGCTTCAGTAACAGGGGGACCGAGGACATGCGCGCTGAACTGGGGGGGAGGTGTAATACAATCTGTCTGCTTCTGATATTCTGTGTTGACTCCATGATCACTCAATTAGAGTGTTGGACTCTGGTTTTCTAATCGCCTGTTGTTGTAGAAAAGGAGAAAAGTGAGAAGGGATTTTTCTCCATTTCTCCACAGGAAAACACTCTGATACTTTTTGCTGTTCGGGGGAATTTTAGTTTCTTATAGATCCGGAGTTTAAATATAAGATTTTTCTGATAACCGATCTCCCCCGCCGCCACCCTGAAGTTCATTGTTATCATCTTAGCCGCCGGAATGGTGGCCTTCATCGGAGCCGTTATCTGCATCATCGCCGCCGTCCACACCGGCTCCTCAAAGGCTGCTGCGGCACAACGGCAACCAGCATCCGACAACCACTCGGTGTATCCGGACGCTCCAGCGCAGACCCCCGCTGTAGCGAGCTCCGTGGCCCGGCCCGGATCTCTGGGCGCTCTCCATGGTTCTGAAACGCCCGATTCAGAAGCGCCTACTTTCAATATAGGGCTCAGCGGGGTGGATGGGGTTACTGGACTCACCGGACACGACCCGACGGTCAATCGACTGATCTGCACACCGATCCCCGCTGGGGAGTGTAACACGAAAAACTTTAAGCAACAAGCGGATGACCCGTCGCTGTACGCGGGCGAAGATTGGGGGTACCTCCGCACCACCGCGGAAGAGCTTAGGCAGACAGTTCTGCAGCAAAAGGACCAGATATTAAGCGACCAGCGGACCATCAGAGAGCTCACCGGGAAACTATCCGACTGTGAGAAGGGGCTGGACGGAAGAAGCAGCCGCGCGGACAGACGCGGGAGCTCCGCGGGGTTGTGGAAGGGCAAAGGCACGGCGGAGGAGGCGCACCTGGAGCGGATCATGGTCCGGGACAGCCCAGCGTCGGAGCCTGAAGGAGCCCACTTGCTGACTGTCAGGGCTGTGGATGAACTGGAGCAGGCAATCATTCAGCTCAAAGACCGCATAGAGAAACTGGAGGTAGGTTGACCACTGCATCAAGGTAAAACAGCAGGGAGTCTCTATGATGGTGTGGTTTAAAGGCATAAATAAGCATCTTCATGGGAACTGGTCTGACAACTGCATATTTATAAAGCACTGAAGCGCCAACTCCAGCCACAGTTTGCAGTAACTGAACATCAGAGCAGTCGTGGCTGGATTTGTCTCTTCTCTCTGTAGTCACTGCTATGATTTCTGGGCAGGCACGAGTGCTTTGTGAAAACAAGGAAGGGTTTTCAATTTTACATGAGAACAAGTCAGTGTATGTGATACTGGCAGCTCACACTGCTTTTTCATGTGAGCAAAACCCTTGATCGTCTTGATCACCAGATCCAGTGATTCAGTTAAAAATGTAAGTGATGTTAATTGTTGATAATCTCAACATTTAGATATTTTCTATAATAATACATGGGCTGACCGCTTTGCCAAGGTTGTGATCTATTATGCCAGGAAAACAGTTTAAAGTGTAAAATGAAAAGACAGAGATGAAAGGAAAGGCAGAATGTGGTGGTGGAGGAGAGAACACCCCATAGTAACATGAAAGATGTTCTCATCTGACCAGAATCCAATGATGTATAACCTAATTTTTGGCTAAAGAAATACTATAAATAATTTATGAGGTGCCTATATTTGCGGAAAGCACAGACCAAACACGCTCCTCTGCAGAGTAGTACTCCTCACTGAGTCGTAGTTTATGTAGGACATGCATGTATGGCTCATGTTCCTTATAGAAAATGAGCCATGCATTGTAAGCTGGGCCTTCTCATCCATCAGTGTTAAATAAAAACGCTTCATATAATATCCATGTTTAACACTTTCTGGAACTATTCAAATGATTTTATGTAAAATAATAAGATGTGACTGTGACAGGTTGCTTTGTTAAAACAGTAGCCAATGTGCTTTCCACAACCTGCTGTTCAGTTTCTGTGAACTGCAGGTACTTGGCCTACTTCACTAACACAGTGTGGTGTTTACATGAGATCCTGTGTTCTGGTGCATACGTAACAACAGTCATCTGGGAATACCAATCAGGTGAAATTACTGCGGTAAAGTCTTTACCTCCCCAGCTTTCTTCTTGCACGCGGACGGCTTGGCTTGTTTAGCTGATCACACTTCAGAGAATGTGCACATATTGTGCCAACCCCTCTTCACTTGTCTGCAGAAATTCAAAGGGAACATCACTCATTGACATTCAACCACAAGCGGACTCCCGTTTATCTCGTGTGTTATCTGCTGTTTTACAGGTAGCAGTGACATCTGGTGCACACACGTGATGCAAACATGGCAGTGTGATTGCAAATGATGTAAATGTGCTGTTAATAGTTGGTACACTATATGGACAAAAGCATTTGGCCACACCTGAAGGGACAACGGTATTTGACTTGGGTTTGGTCAGGCCACTTATCTCCAGTGAAGGACAATCTTAATGCTTCAGCATACCAAGATATTTGGGACAATGCTATGTTCCAAATGTATCATTTAACTTGACTGGCTCAGTGCTGACCTTTGATGAGCTGGAAAGAAGATTGCAAGCTAGGCCTTCTGGTCAACATCAGTGCCTGACATAAATGCTCTACAGAATGAAGCAATATTTATTTCCCTGTGTAATTATTAATACTGTTACCACTGTAGTAGTAGTTTTTGAAGTGAACAAATGAAAAGTGACTTTGTTTTTATTAAAATGTTTAATAGGCTAATAAAAGCATAAAATGTGTAAACTAACTACAGCAGATGTGTCTAATGTTTTGGACTCATCTCCTCATTGAGGCCAAAACATTAGAGACACCTCTTAACGTAACGTACTCCAGTACGACCACACCGCAGACAATGACCTTAATACATGCATAGTAGAATTATCAAATTTCTGGCAGTTTCAACTTAAAAACAAAAAAATTATAACTTTAATGTAGAAATCATGGCAGAGCTGTGTGGGAAAATACAGCAACGTCAGTTGTAAAATTTCTACAAAAGCTGGTGTGCTGGATTGCATTAGACTGTACATGTTCAATCACTGTAGCTTAGCTGTTTGTAAGTGGAAACCAGGCCAGAACCAAAACAATGACACTGTATGATTAGTAATGTTGCAAGAAGCCTAAACAAATAACCCAAATCAGAGCAAAATTCATTCACACCATTTGCTTACACACTTTATAGTATGTAACGTTAATACAAAGTGAGATTGTTACCCACTCATGTGTTGAAGAGTTTGTAGTTGATATTTTGATCAAAGTGTTTGACATCACATGTAGGTACCTGCCTCAACGTGAGCTCTTTAACACAATTCAGTACGTCATCATCATGCAGACCCACAGAAGTGTTTCTCTGCGAGAGATACGTTTTTCCATGAGCATACACATATTGTAGTTTAAGTACATATATCAGAGAATGTAGTATTACTTTAACTTACTTTTAAATTAAAATATTACAGTAAATGCGTTTGTGACTGACAAAAGATTTTATTTGTTTAATCAAAACAGTTTCCACAAGGAACTTGACATGTTAAGGTTGGAGTGGAGAGGGAAAAACAAAACTTATTTTAAAAAGAAGAAACTTCCAGCTGAACCAGGCTCAATGTGGGCGGTCATCTGCCTTAACCTGTTGGTGAGTGGAAAGTGTAGAGAGAAAAGAAGAGACAAGAGATCTGCGGAGCAGAACAGTAAGAAACAATGGACAGAAACAATCGTGAGAATGCAGCAGGAATGGTCAGCACAGTACGAGTGGAACACATTTAACACCATTACTCTATATTAAACGGAAAAACATCAGGGATTTAGCATTTTCTCCTGAACTTAGCACAAAATGTTTCCGTGTCTCTAAACAGAAAACGGAATTAATCCAGTGGGGGAAAGGTACATGCTGGAAGGGTTGAGTTGTGGATAACTTTAGCCCTATTTGGGAATGTATTTGTGGTAAATACAGAGACTGTATTTACAACATTTCTTCCATTTTGGTTCGGCTTTTATTTCAGTAAAGCATTATGTTGTGGAGAATAACAATTTTTGTATTGACTGAAACTGTTCAATCTTTCAGCTGTTCAGATTTTCAAGTATTTGTTGTATTTATCTGAACAAAATTATTCTGGACATAAATGGCTTAGTTTATTGAAGGACTGTGTTTAATGCTTTCAATCTTTTTGTGTCAAAAATGCTTTAAAATACATTCAATATTTCATATTAACATCAATGTGTTAAATGTCAGTCTGTAAGAAAATGGTTCCATCTATGCAGAACTCACAGGAAACAGACAATTTGTGTTTAGCTGGTGAACATATTGGAGCAATAAGAGCTGATGGAGACCCAGATCTAAAATAGTGATAAAGTTAGACAGGTGACTAGAACCTTGACTCCAAATGAACTAACATTACTCCATACTAGTAGCTCTAGCGGTGAAGGTTAATTGACCAGAACAATGAAGGAGCGTGATTAGCTGACTAAGACATTTTCTACTTTTAAAGACATTTAACAATTTAAGCCTGGACCTGTTCAACAATAGCCACTATTTTTTCACCTTTCGGCTTATCCCATAGTCCAGGTTGGGGAACATGGTCCGCACTTCAATATGGTACAGGTTGTACTCCGGACTCCCTGATACAACCCTCCCCATTGCTGGTGGAGCCTCAGTGACTGTACCCAGCTAAGAAATAGTCCTGCATATAGTATAAAAACACATTGTGTACTTGTTCATGAGACATACAGTATTGAAACCTTATTAAATGCCTTACATTCAACCTCAGGCACAATGTAAAGTATCATTAATCTAAAGCCAGTTTCACAGTGTGTGTGGAATGACAACTATAGCTGTGCATTTTTAAAAGCAGATAAACACCACAGCAAGTAGAGAGATCACTTTCCCTTTCCCTGAAACAAAAACCCACACTGAACCAGTTTTTCTTCACTCTCTCCTTCCTCTGCAGGCAGACATTGGCCCATTTCCGCACAACCAGACGGAGAGCAGCATCTCAGGAGTGCCAGAGCAAAGCAGGAGGCCCGGTGGCCCAGAAAGGTTGCTGGATTCTGGACACAAAGCTAGCGCTGATAGGCCCTGGAGAATGGAGGATTTGGAGGGGGAGCTGGAGAAGAAGGTGGAGCTCCTGGAGAAGGAGAGAAAAGCCCTTAGACTGGAAACAGAGAAACACAGACAGGAAATAGACTCAGGCATCAATAAACTAGAGCACCGGATCTCAGGATTGGAAGAAGGTAATGCTTTAAGAGAAACTAGAGAAACAAGCAATAATACAATGATGAGACACTTGAAGACATGACACTTGTCATAGACGAGTGAAATAGATTAATAATTTGCAGTGGCTTCAGTCACTAATCAGAAATAATTTTTCAAAAAATTGCCCTCAGTCCTTTCATTTTTGTATCACTCTCAGCAAGACAAGCCGTGGGGTTTCTTCATGATGAATTAATTATGCTTAACTTAGAAAAGAAGATCAGAAAGAGTTTATATTGAATTATTAAATTCATACTCTTCTTAAAAACACATCTGATGTTTTCATGTGAAAAGTACAGATATGTATGAAAAAAAGCTGGAAGTTATTTGATGTTTTTGTCAGATCACTGAAGATGATATTTTCCCTCTTCCCATGCTCCGTCTTCTTTGCAGATATCTCAGGGCATTCTTTCCCAGAGGGCTACAGACTGTCCTTCCCAACACGGACAAACTACATGTACGCTGTTGTCAAACACACCATCCCAAAGCTGCGGGCCTTCACCCTCTGCCTGTGGCTGCGGCCTGCAGAGGGAGGCATCGGGACACCTCTGTCCTACGCTGTTCCTGAGCAGCCGAACGAGCTGGTGTTGCTGCAAGGCCTGCATACCCCCTCTGAGCTGCTCATCAATGACAAGGTAGTATAATTGTACAAGCCAAGGGTCTACAACTCTTATCCTTAAGGGCAACTGTCCCCTTTTTACATCCATCTATGCACTTACAGTCTAACTGAACACACCTGTTCCAGGTGACTAGCAGTGGGTAGGGCTCTCTGTATTTGGAAAACAAGGACAATGGCCCTCGACGACAAAGGCTGGCCTAAACTTTACTTTTCACATTACAAGCAACTAATGTCAAAAGTATGTTGTATGTCTGTACTGGCCTGGGTGTGATTTTCTCAAAAGAAAATATACATCATTGTGTAGATATTGGTTATTTCTATTTGGATTAAAATTTTAAAATGAAAATGTCTTAGACTGTTGTTCTGCAAGACTATTTTAAATTCTAATCAAGATACAAACTACCATGCATACAATGGAAACCTTTAGTTCATAGTAAATATTGACATTAAAACATGCAGTCAATTTTTGGATATTGACAACTAATGAGAAATCTGAGGTAGGAACTAGTAACAGTGAATTTCTGCACTCAGAAAAGTCAGACTTCCATTATTCATAACATTTCAGTGCAGCCTTAAATAAAACAAAAGACAGGATAAGAATGTATCTGTACAGTTCATAGTGTTCCTGTAAGAAGACTGCAGCATTACATTATCATAGAAACCTGAGGCTTGTCCACCTTTTGAATTTGACCTGTTGTGCTCCACATTTAAGAAGAAGAAAAAAAAAAGAACCTCTGTTGGAACCTTAAAGAAAAACTATTAGCATACAAATATGTGCAACATATCAAAGGAAAGTACCATTTTAGCAGACAAGCTAAAATAGTCTCGCTGGTGTTTTTAATAGACAAACAAAGGTACCACAGTGGCAGCACTGCAGAGTGGTGTGGTAGAGTGGCTTTAGATATAATACAGAGAAATTATTATGGTAATAAATACCTGGAGAAAAGTTATGCGTCCTTGGAGATGGCAGAAAGTCTTTGGAACTGGGAAGTACTGTATGACTGCCAACTTTTGAGCCCTGAAGACTCTGGGGAAAAGAAAACTGCATCACTATCATACAAATCATTTTATATATTTTAGTCATTGCATCATTTGTTGACACACACTTTTGTGCTCCCGTTCCTAGGTAGCACAGTTGCCTCTGAACCTTTCCAGAAGCAGCTGGCAGCACATATGTGTGAGCTGGAGCCAGAAGGGAGGGGTCTGGCAGGCTTACCAAGGGGGAAAGCTGAGGGGCGAGGGCCATGCACTTGCTGCTGGACATCACATCAGACCTGGTGGAGTGCTCATACTGGGACAAGAGCAGGTGAATGCATGAATGAGTGAGTAAAAGACTGAATGAAAAGATGAAGTTTTAACAGATTAGAGAGAGGCAAGGCTGGAAGTTTACTCCTAAAGAATTTATATAGGGTGCCCTTCAGACTTTTGCTGACTACAGCAGTGCAAGCAAATAGTACTTTATCCAGTGCAACTGTGGGACCATACATTTACCTGCTTCTCCATGAGCTAGGAAATGTATAGTAAATAAATACATGAAAGGCCTTGAGAGCTGTGGGGACATATTGTAGCTCTATAAAATCATTTTAGCTTGGTGCACATCATGAGCTAAAGTGCGTGAAGTGTGTGCATAATTCCAGGTACAGGAAACAAATTGTCTTCACACAACCGTCCACTATGGTTTCTTTTGTTTCAGAGCTTCTCCACACATTTTTTAATCATTTTCAAACTTGTTTGTGTGTGATATCCTTCTAATGCACTTCTTTTTCTCCAGGATTTTGTAGGTGGGGGTTTTGATGCATCCCAAGCCTTGGTTGGAGAGTTGTCACAGGTGGGTCTTTGGGACCGGGTCCTGTCCTCTAACCAGGTGGCCAGCTTGGCTCGCTGCAGCAAAGTAGCTCAGGGCAGCGTGGCATCTTGGACGGAGAATGGAGTTGAAGTTTATGGTGGAGCCACCAAGGACCCAGGGGAGCCATGTAGTAAACACAGCAGGAGCTCTCAGTGACAACAGTCAAAGGCTTTGAGGGAAGGAGAAGGGAAAGAAGGGTGGTGGGAGGGGTAAGATTCTGCCAGCATTACGGCTACAGGATGTTCAAACATGCTCTGTGGCATGGACTGACCAGTATTTAAACATGTAAAACTGATGGCACATTTACAGTATATTTGAAGAGGTATTGCAGTTACTGCACTTAACTTCTAGTAATCACAACTGGTACCATTGTGTAGAGGCAGTACAGTAGTATGTCCTACACTGTTCCAACAACCCACTGAATGCAGATTTGTCTTCATATTCAGATTTACCTAAATTATGTTGTCATTGGTCCTACCTATGACTTTCTAGGCTTTGTTAGCAAACCAGCTAACAGCTGAATTAAGGAAAACATCTCATTTAAACATTAAATCCACATGCAAGAACGTAACCATTTGCTAATAAACTAGCGAAAGCTTTAGCAGCATAATAAGCAACTAACCAACTCAGAGCATCAAATCATTCATCAATCATTCTTACATTAACCAAGTCTCCTAAAAGTTCCCGTACAGCTAAACTGCAATCACAAATACAAACCGACTACGTTTTCTGTCAACATAATGATCATATGTTGTACTTAATGTAAATGACAAGTCGCAATATGTTGATACATAATATATGAATTAAATGTAACATTTTTGTCCCCTAAAATATCCGATCTACAATGTGTCTATTTCTCTTTAGTAAATATCTGATTTTGCAGTTTAGGTGTATCGGAATGTAACTTAAGAGACAAGGTTGGTTACATAGAGTTGGATAAAAGGAATAGCACCGTCATGTCTGCATAGTAAACATGAAGCTAATGTCAGCACCTCTCCAACTTATTTTGCAGCTAAATTGCTAACCCATCTGTGTGCAAAGTTAACAAAACCTCTTGATCTTACAAATTAACTATTAACAGTGTCAAATTAACTGACTGGTTGAGACAGCCAAGCTGTGACAAATTCAGTGTGTTGTTCGCACCTGCTGTAGCCTCAGAACTATTGACCTCAACTATGGCTGCCAAAAGTTGTGTCAAGCCAGCTGAAATCCCTTCATGGGTGCAATAGGGTTGGGAGTGGAGTTAATTAAGGGCTGAGACAGCTTGGGAGTCAAGGTAAGGTGATGAAAAATATTGGAAAGTGGAGGGAATGTTAAGTAGAAGATGGCAGCAAGAAGTAGATGATGAAAGAGAAAGGAAAGCAGGACAGGGGCTAAAAAAAAAAAAAAAAAATAAAAAAAAATGGATCAGGTACTTCTAAAGAGTGATGCCATGTTGTTTTTATCTCTGCTCACTTTTCACAAAAGACTGGAAAACAGTTCTTCATGCATACACGCTTTGGTGAATCCATGAAAGCTCAAGGGTTTCTTTGTACCCTACATGAATTACTGAAACAATAAGGCATTACCAATATTACCAATATTAGCAAAAATTACCAAATTAGCAACTTTTTGTTTGTCTTATTTTCTTCACAGCCAATTGCCTTTATTTTTTTAAATAAAGTCAGCAGTTTCCCCTTTACATTTACATAACACACCAACTCCGTCATGTGGTGTGATAAATGAACAACCTCCAACTCTTCCAGCCTTCCTACATTCCATGCATGAGTTGCACTGTATGTTTGTAACACCTTGGTGCATCCAGTATGTTTCTGTAAATCCATCTGTGACCATGTTTGTACTCTAAAACTGCTTAAAACATTATTAACCGTTGTATGAGACATGATGTTTAATCGAGATTGCTGAATTCATGTTAAAGTTTTGAAAACACTGGCTTTCTATAGATAAATAACCCTTCGTGTAAAGTGCCTGTCGGGGTATTTGTACCCATGTAAACAAATCAGATTTATTATGCTGATGAAAAATTTCCCACTGCAAGATATTTCAGACTAATTAAGCATCAGTGTTTCTGTGAATTCCCTGGTGATTTGATTTAATTTAAGAAGTTGGATAAAACATTCGAAAACGCTGAAGCAGGTCTTTCTGATTTTCTGTGCAGTTCTGCCAAACTGATGCTAAATCAGGTCAAAATCATTTTGCTGTGTCTAATAGTGTCTTGATGATGCCTCAGTTTGCAATGGTATTTATATTATGCCTATGTATGTTTGGACATTTTGGGGCTGTTGACAGTAGTGTGGCTTTATCATGTTTACAATTACTGGGACTAAAATGAAGCTTTTTAACTATGTGCAATGTTCGACTTTTCTTTCATGATAATCAAGTTGTTTTTCACTGTATGCTCATATTCATCCATTATCCTGTTATTTGTATAAAGAGCGTATGTCCATGTCTTGTATGGTGTTGTATTGTTCTGCATGTGTATAAAATCTTTATTAAAGTCCTAATTTCTAAATGAAGACTGGTTTCAGGAGTCATAATTTGCATTTCATGGTGTGATGTTGCATATATACACACACACTCTTGTGAATTTGGGTGCTCACACTGAACATGGTTGGTAGCGAAATGCTTCATTTTAGAGTTTTTTCAAAAGCTATACGCCTTGATGTCAAGCTATATGGATGTCCATGAATGACCATTTGTTTTTAGCACTCTAGTGCTAATGCTAGTAGCTAGTGAATAGGAGTGCCTGTACAAATATGGGTAACCTGTGCAGACATGTCTTAGTGTTGTCTGAAAGTTGAAAGTGTTTTTTTAGCTGTGAAGGAAAATTAACTTTGTGTAATTTGCTCAAACATGGAACCATAAGACAAACAGACCAGAAACAGATTTTGAACTATGTACCTGTTCACTACTGTTCAACCTCCACGGGCAGGGAGCCCCATTTTCCCACTAACTTGAAGCTGAAAAGCCAGTGCTATATACAGTCTGTTCCTTCTGGGCATAGTCCAGCCCACCAGGAGTCTTTCACAATCAGAACATAGTGGGGTAGGCTTTTCAGTCCTGTGATTCAAATCTATAAAAAATGTCAGCAGCTCTTATATTCTCACACACACACACACACACACACCCACCCACACACACACACACACACACACACCCACCCACCCAAGGGGCCTTTTCCCTTGGGTGGAGAAGGCGTACGAGTAAATTAAAGATTCATGAGAGAGAATCATCTGATGTGACTCAGCTACTAGTGTGGATGTGAAAAATAGGTTTATTTCTGTAGCATGTGTTTTAGACGCATAAAAGCTTTAAAAACATCACATTCACTGTGCTAAATGGACAGAATACACTGTACACATAGTACCATGAAAACACATGTAGTACACAGTAGATAGCAGACAACATTCTGCAAATGCGTGCTGCCGCTGTGTCACTGTGCCAGTATGATGTTACTTTGTTGACAGTTATATGGTTTCAGCAAACAAAATATGTGGTGAACTTTAAACTATGTGCTGGCAGGTACAGTAGCTGTTTCTCCCTGGTTCCAGTGTGTTAAGCCAAGTTAATCATCTGCTGACCGAAGCTTCATTCACCACACAGACATGAACGTGTCTTATTGTCAACTAACTCAGGTTCTTCCTAAAGGGTTTTGTTTTTGTTTCTGTGAGCAGCGTTTTGCTCTGTGATGTTCTTTAAGGTTTTAGAATCTCATGTCCTCCCTTATGAAGTAGTATACTTAAAGTTCATTTTATTGAATATACTCACTGTACTTTATACTTATGTCTATGCACTTCTAGTATACTTGTAAGTATACTATTTTAATGCTTCTCAGGACTATATTGGCTCACTTTGTAGGTTAGAGAACTGCAAATAAACCTTTATATATACACTGTTAGCTTACTTTCTAGTTTACTTTTTAATATACGTTCTAGACAATCAAAATATTCCTTCTCCTTTTCAGCTGAGTAAAGTGCACTTTTAAATATTAATAGTTTCCATGCCATATGACTTTCTACCATGTTGATGAACTGAAGCACAGCTTTGTTATTCACAACTGTGCAAAAAACTAAAAAGACTAAAGTTATTAAGGGGCAGCTCCTACTGACTGACTGCTCACCCTTCTTACTAATGGGTCTAAGTTTATAATTAACTGTTAATTACCAAAATTACTTATCTGTTTAAAAGGCAAAACATGTCAACAATCAAGAAAAAATTATAAACAAACTATTACAGTTATAAATTAATAAAAAACTATTGAAATGCATGTTGAGTATTTCTATATACTTGTCAACATACTTGAAGAGGTGTTGCAGTTAGTGCAGTACAAGTATAACTGCAAGTATACTCCAAGTATACTCTTCATTGTACTTGTCAGTTTGCAGCAAGTATACTTAACTCGATGCCTAGTTTACCTCTGATAAGTACATAATTTTTAGTTTAAAAGAAATCCTAATAGAGCAGTTGAATATACTTTTTGTAAAGGCTTCCTTATGATGTGTGTATTAAAATAGACTTAATTCTCATTTTGCACCAATTCTCTCACCTATTGTACTCGTCATCCTCCATTCTCACCCTCTTCTCATCTTTTCACTCCCGCCCCTCTGTGATGGTTCTTCATGCCCTGCATCCTCCACCGCTCCTCATCAGCAGTCACCTGCTCTATATTCAGTCCCTGCATTCTTCACGTCTCATTTCCAACCATTTATTCAGCCAAGACATCTTCAACATGTCTCCTGACAAAAAATTATGCATGCATACAGCATATAGCTCTGCCTTCAAGTAATTTTTACAGATATGATGGGAACAGATATTTAAAAACAAAATGTGTTTATGCTTCTCGCCTTTATGACATAAGTCATGAGATATCATTTTGCAAGTCTTGATTTTCTCACGAGATGTTGGACACACTCTGCTGATGATTTGAAAACCCTCAAGTGACCAAAAGGGCAACAAATAAACCTGTATTACTGTAGGTGCAGAACCTACCATGCAGCACTGAGAGGTACAGGACAAAACAAGTAACCCCTAATCAGAGTGAGTCAATCTGTTGCACTGTTCCAGTGGATAAGACGTGACCGAGTACTGTATATTTACACAGCTCTCCTGCTCATAGTAGAAAGTCACAGTCATCTGGACAATGTCACACAACTTAGATTTAACCTCCTGTTAATCTCATTACTCTATAGATGTAGACTGCTGTGTGTAAGAATTGTCTTACACTGACCGATGAGTTGGAACAACAATGATGCAACACTTTATTATGCAATTAAACTGCTGCAAAGTCAGAAAAAAATATTCTCCACAGTACAGAATCCCATTTTAGTGAGGCTCTGTCATGATTTTGCTGGTTAAATATCAATTAAAAGAAAATGTAATTATCAAAAGTGATAAATTCTGATGCATCTGATGAATTCCATCCATCCATCCATTTTCTGAACCGCTTAGGGGTCACGGGTGTGCTGGAGGATACACCCTGGACAGGTCAGCAGTCTATCGCAGGGCCACATATAGACAAACAACCATTCACATTTTCACTGACACCTACTGGCAATTTAAAGTCCCCAGTTAACCTAACTGCATATCTTTGGACTGTGGGAGGAAGCCGGAGTGTGTTTCAATAACAATTTAGTGTATCGACCATATGGATTTATCACTTTTTCTGCGGCAGCTGAAAAGGTTAAATCTTGCTGCTATAATTCACAGATCCTACTGCAAGTATCATCCAACTGTTAGACCATTTGGAAGCACATTATGCAATATGCAAAAGGGTTGTTGGCACTTTAGTTTTTTCTACATGTCTCACACCTGCTATCCTATTGCAGCTTTAACAACATTGCCGTCACAGTGAGTTTCTAACCGCTTTTGGCAGACTGTCAGGTGTTGCTTTCTCTGTGTTCAACATTTCTCACGAGCAGGCACCAAGTGGAAGAGACGTAGGAGGAGACAAACTCAGTGTGATTCTTACTCATCAATTCAAATCTCTGCTTTATTCTTATTTTTAAGTTTTAGCCCAGACAAACAGTCATTGAAGATAAAAACTGGTGTCTGCTTTTTTCTCAGACACATTAAAACAGCAGTAGACACCAGTGTGTGGAGAATACAAAGCTCCAGACAAGAATGATATTTTGGCTGAAATAAGGAATTTAACCTATGTCCCCATTACTGAATACCAAGCCTACAAGCTTTAAAATTCAACACATCATCCACAACTGGAAGATGATATTCTGTTAGATTATCCATCCCCATCTAATCCATAATATTCCCTCTAGAAGTGGACAAAATGTAATCCCATATAATCCTTAAATGGACGGACCAATAAATCGAGTTGCATCCTAAAAGATCTCTCAGTCAACATACAGGACATCCATGCTAAAAGATAAAAGGCCACAAGTCCAGTCTAACATGTGACTGCATATGAAGGAGCTGTTCTGATTCAAAGCTGCAGCAGTGAAACATAATTGACTTTAAAAGCTCCAAACATTCAGCCTCATTCCTCTCTCTTCAGATGAGCAGATCCAAGAGGTGTCTGCTGATCACTATGAAATGTTGCTCTGCTGGGATTTAACTTCAAGAGAGAAACTATTCCCCAGTAAATACTGATGGTACTGCCCCACTGGAAAAGACTAATATTGTTTTAGGGTGCATTTCATTTAAAAACAAATTAATCTTCTAGTAGAAATTGCAACTGAAAAACTCCTCTGCTTAGGATCTAAATGCTGCAAGGGTTATACTTTAACTGAAAGCTAAAACTTAAGTGCGGTAATGTGTAAAAGTTGTCAAGATTTCAGTTCTGGGCCTGTATTTATCCTAGGAATCCGACTTAAAATACTGTTGCCTCAGTAGGACTTGGGCTTAAAGCCTATTTATGAAGCCTTCTCCTCAGAGACTATTCCTAAGAAAGCAGGTGATGCCATTGTCTTGTAAACACAGTAAGAGAAGATAATTATTAAAAAGCTTTACATTGTGTTTTATAGCAACTCTGATAATGTTAAATAAAAAGTGTTTTGTATTTAGGTTACTTGCCATATACTGTATTGTATAGAATAGTATAGTGGCCACCACCTCTTTAAATCCGCCTACTCATCACTTTCCCCTTTTAAACCAGAGTAGATAATCCACCTCCTCAGCCTCCACATGGCAAAGTACCAGAATCGTTACTCTTCTCACACACACACCCGAGAGCCCCACAGAGACTCCATCTGGACAGGAACACGCTTTGCTCTTCCTCCATCTTTGTCTTCGTTTCTCATATTCGTCCCGCCCTCCTTATTGTGCCTGATCCTTGTTCACATAGTACATGGCCCTGTATAACTCTGTGGGCAAAGCATAGTTCTAGTACTGCCAGAGTGGTTCATTGCGTTTTCTGTTATTTAAAAGATACATGCTCATGTTGTGTGAATTGCTTAAATTGTTTATTTATATCCAAATAAATCTGCACCGGTTTGTTTCATGTGTTGTTAGATTACTGTTCAGGTTCTAATTCAGAGTAATAATAAAACTGAGCAGTCTTGAGTCACCTGCTTGTGTTAACCAGTGTTTCAGTCATAAAAAATGCTTGTTGTGAGGTGATAAGGGGTTTTATTCTCATTGTGTAGTTACAGCTGTGCAACATCCTTTTTCGCAGCTTTGCCTTCACCAATTCCAAATTCACAGAAGGGGCAAAGAGATGCATGTGATTCAGCTCAGAGAGGACTTTGTCTTTGTCTGTCTCTTAAGATAGTGACAAGTGCAAGAGCACTAATGCTTTTTAAAACACATCTTTAGTTATTCACTGTCTGAGCCATCATGCATTTGCTTGCATATTTGTGAACTTGAACTAAATTGAACAAGGCCTGTATGTCAGGACCAAAGTTGTCTTTATTAATTCATTCTTCGTGGCTCTTTTCTTGCATAACCTACTTAATCTACACAGCTTATGTTTATAAAACTCAAGCAGTCAGTATCTTTATTTTTCATAATAGGATAAATTCATGTATTTTACTGCAGCAGGTAAAAAGAGAAGAGAGCTCTGATTAAATGTGAAGTGTTGTGTGAGGACAAATGAGTGTCTGGAGATAACAGGGAGGGGGTGAGAAGATGAGTATGGGAAAACTATCAGAGGGTAAGTCATGTGGGGTGACAACAGGATGATAATTGCACCATGTCTATTTTATCATCTCAATTATAAATGTGTTGTGAGCCAACACCTCCAGTCTTCTTTGCATTTCAAGATGTGTTTGTGTGTGTCTCAATAGACCTGCATCCATCTGTGTTTTGTCCTCCAAATATTTTCAGAGGGAGCACACACTTGTCCTCTCAGGGCTCTTTGTGCCACCTGCAGGAAATCAGTTTTCCACTGGGTAGAAACACACGCATATGCATGCGCGCACACACGGTTCGCTGTCTTGGCTTTTTGCTGACAACCATGTCTTGAGGAAATTTAAACTACTCCCCCTCTTCCTCATCCCCATTTGTCCGCTCAGCTCTTTTTTTCCAGTATGAGAATTTCAGTCGAGGGGGAAATATTAAAAAAATAAAATCCCACCCACCACTTTAGCCTGACTTCATTAGTGCTGCAATAGATCTTGATTAAAATAGAACTCACGACTGAATCACGACTACACATAAGCAGCACTACAATGGGGCAGCACCAGTATCTGTGCAGTTTTCTGTCCCCACACTTTACTCGTTTCCTGAGACACAAGGGCAGACTGACAACATTTCAAAGCACCTACCAAGATAAAGCAGCACAGATCTGGGACAAAGGTGTTGTATTCGACTTCAGATTATGCAACCTGCTGTGTTGGGTTAGAGAAAAACTTCCTGCTGGCAACCAGTATTACGTGAAGCCTTAGAAGTAAAATCTTTTTAGTGAAAACAACCTTGATGTTTCTAGGGGTGTCTCAATTTCTGCTAGAGACTTCAAATTGCAACCAAGTCTGTCATCTGCAACACACTGCCTCCTGGTTGAGAGGGTTTGGTGACTCCTCTACTCACAGACCTGCAGCTCAGTCTGAAAACTGCATGGGGTCTGATAGTGTTGGTTGTATTTGTTCCTGTTTTTGTGTCCAGGGTTCTCTCGTTAGCTGGCCAAACTGCAGTTATGAGACTTTGATATGAACGTGATTTGGCTGAGAGGTTTTTGCACAGACTCAGACCTTGTAGATAGTGCGACCGAAGGTGGAGCACATCTGAGTCTTCCCCAGCAATGAGCTCACTCGTGCCAGGCGAAGTTAGGCTGCTGGTGAGGAATGAGAAACAGACATGTTCTGTGAACAGGAAGAGGTGCAATAGAGGGTGAACAGGATGATGTGGGTGGCAGAACAGAACAGAAGAGGCTTGACCAGAAAGGTGGGAATCAATTTGCCTTCATCTCACTCTACTACAGTAAACCTACATACCCGACAGGAATAGAATATACTACTGTACAAGGACTATGTAATAAAAAGGCAGCTAATTCAGATGTTTAAACCAGCTAGCTGTTATGACATCTTAGTACAAATTCATATCAGAAAAGAAACAACTGAAAGGAAATAAAAAGATGGAAAAGAGGAGCAGCTAATATAAACAAGTCTCATTTTGTTCTCTCCATTCAGCAGTTGAGTGTAATGATTTATTTATGCCGGTGCAATTTTCATTTGTGTTTCTACTTATTCAGTGAATTGCAGTTTGTTAAATTTGAAAAGGCCCCTAGTTGATAGGCGCAGAATGTCTGCTGTGCAAGTATGACCTGCACACATTCACTTAGCTGCATCGCACAGAACCACAGTTCACTCAAACCCTGTTAAGCCTGAACTGTAAAATGCCAAACTTCCACCACAAAATGTTTGTGCTCATGCTCCACATCACCCGTCTACGCTAATATTTTGCCCTTTTTCTGTCCTCCCTGCCTAATTGCTCCATGTTTTTCCATCTAGTTTAACAGAAGCTCATTTACAATAGAGATGCACATACAACAGATGACAGATTGTCACATGTGGAGAGAAGCAGGATTAGATTATCCTTCATGCTGTTGCACTGAAGTGGAAGGCAAATGTAAGGAAGATCAGAGCGACTCTACTGGGAATACAGGAAGCTTGGCTTGCAGATGCTTTATATAATTTTTTTACTTATTTGTGTGTTTTGATGTGCATGTGTGTCCAAATAAGGCTGTGTGTATTACAACACATTGTTGCTCCAACACTAGTTGGTATTCCAAGTGAGTTCCCTCTTCATGGTCTCTACTTCCACATTCAGTTGAACCTTACCTCAGTTCTCCACCTCTTTCATCTTGTTTTTCCCCCTCTTCCATTTGCCTGTGTTCCCCTTTGTCATTATTTGTACCCATTGCTCTCACCTGTTTCACTCCATCGCTTGCATCTTTCATCCACTTTCGTCTCCCACATATTTCAACCTCCACATCCCTCCCCATCCTTCCCCCTTCTCTACCCAGATGAAATATTTATGTACATCCATGCTGGGAGCATAGCAGCAGCAGAAGCAGCAGCCGCCGCCGCCACAGCAGCAGCAAGAGCCACAGGAGTGAATGCTTTCAAAGACTTCAGACCTCTGAGCTTACAGATGGAGAGAGAGACAAGTGGTGGGGGAGGACAAGAGATTGTAGGTGGAAAAGAGATGAAGCGGGTGAGAGAAAGGAAAAAAGAAATAAACTAATGGTAATAAAAAGATGAGTAGGAGGATGAGGAGAGCAAGAAGCTCCTCAAACACCAGAAAATGCATGATGAAATGCTCCTTTTCAATTACAGACACTCCAACGCACACATACTTTCTCACCTCACCAAGTGTGGACTGTTTGACTACACCAGCAAAATGAGCTTTTGTCGTTTTCTTAACACACTACAAAAATGCATGTTGCACAGATGAATCCACCAACTGTAATGAGGCCTTATGAAGGCTTTGAAAAATTGATCCAGAGTTCTGTCAGACCTATGGTCAAACCCTCACTGGATCCAATCCAGTTTGCCTACCAGCCTCAAACTGATAGCTCCACTGCACTTACACCCACTTGGATAAATCAGGGGGTAGAGTGAGGATTAGGTTTAATTTCTCATGTGCATTCAGCATCATCCAACCGGCACTGTTCGTGAGAAATTAGAAATAAAATGCAGGTAGTATTGTGGATGGTGTACTACTTTACTGACTGCCCCCAGTGCATCTGCCTGCAGAACTGTGTGTCTGACACTGGTCACAGGCTGAGCAGTATATTGTCAGGTGCAAGAAGTACAGTTATTTTGTACCGTTACCAGTGAAACTGTACTGTAGTAAATGGTTCCCAACTAATTTGAATTGCAAGCACCACTGTCTTATTTCCATTTCCTGCTGTAGAGTACAGCTATTTGACAGCTAGGTCAGAAATAAGATAAAGTAGTCTACAGAGCAGGTGTCAAGGGCAGGCCACAGAAGGCCAGAGCTGCCTGTCTAAAAATGTGGCAGATGGAAATGTGCAGTATCATGATTATTTTTAGGGTTGTTTATCACCAACACTGGCCTCCTATTGTTATTGCAGATGTTTTATCTAACTTTATGGATGTGTACTGAAGGTAGTTATTGAGCAGGTGCGGCCACAGCGGCCACTAACAGTTCTGTGGATTCTAATGTCATAGGAAGTAGCATTGATCCTAGTGTAGTGCTAGCAACCACAACTTTAATGCCCTGTGCCATCTCTACTGCCTGATGGCAGTTTGGCATCTGGATGCGTATGTCAAGTGTATATAACTCTGAACATTACACATTAAAGCATTAGTCTGCTCACTATTGTGCATACTGGAGAGAAAAATTAACAGGTTGTGATCTGTACAAACCGTTACTGGCTAATCCAAAATAAACTTCAGACAAATCAATGCAAGTGCCTCTTTCTCAATGACTGAATAATTCAGCTGGTGTCACTTAAACTTATTGTGAGAAGAAGCAGAATATTTTGGTGACTGTCCCTTACTCACATTTTACAAGGTTGCCAGTTAAGTTTGTTTTTGCCAATTGGTCAAGCACCATCTTCAATCGTTAAATGAGAGATTTCCCATGTGTTACTACGCACCACAACATCTATCCATCTATCTTGATGTTGTGGTGCATAGTAGGCTGTGCACCCTGTCAGTAGAGCAGCCACTTTATTCATAGGATGCTGAAAAGCTGCAGGAGCATTTCTCAGTCCAAAAGGCATGACATAAAACAATCCCCATGGTGTAATGAAAGGCGATATTTCTCTCACTCTGGCTGTTATTGGTAAACAAAGTGTCATTTTGCTGCGCTAGGACGCTGAGCTCATCAAGCTTTGATGTGACAGTACAGTTCTTTCATTTTGCAAAAGAAATTTCAATGTGTATTAATTTACTTTTTGTGGACAGTGATCTAGCAACTAAGGGAGTGTCTCTGTAGCTTAAGTTTAAAGAAAAAGCAACAAGCAAACACTTCCTAGAAAACACAAGGTTTACACCAATGTCTTGTGAATCAGCAGCATACAGGTTATTAGTACAAATATATTAGAAATTCAGTGCATGAAGTTTGGTTTTGTAGGCTGCCATCTCCACATTCTGGGCCACAGAACTTTCAGGCAGAGACCAAATTAAGCAAATTGAGTCTTTGAATCGTTTGTCACCAACAATAACCAACACTGATACGCTGAGCCATGTGATCAGACACTTCAGAGTTGCATTGCTCAAAGCATTTGAGGTGTCAGAGTTCAGCTAAAAACATTTGAGCCTTTTACTGTTTACTTTTGACCCTGAGGCTTAATCCTTTGTCACTGGAAAGGGGTCCTCCACAATCTTGAGCCGACACCTCTGAGTAGTCATCTGACTTCTTGTGCCACTTGTTCATTTGAGCAGCATCATCATTGCTGACAAGACAGCTTAGGTTTATTGAAAGCTATGGAGTTAATATCTAATGAGCATTTTCTTGAAAGTAGAGGATGACACAGCCAAGAGGCCCATGGTAACTCTGGAGGAGCTGCAGAGATCCACAGCTCAGGTGGGACAATCTGTCCACAGGACAAGTATTAGTGGTGGACTCCACAATTCTGGCTTTTATGGAAAAGTGGAAAGAAGGAAGCCTTTGTTAAAAGAAAGTAATAAGTCCCATTTACAGTTTGCCATAAGCCATGTAGAGGACACAGCAAACATGTGGACGAAGGTGCTCTGGTCAGATCAGACCAAAATTCAACTTTCTGGTCTACATGCAAAACGCTATGTGTGGCAGAAACCTAACACTCCACATCAACTTGAACACACCATCCCTGCCCTGAAACATGATGGTGGCAACATCATGCTGAAGGAATGCTTTTCTTCAGCAGGGACAGAAAAGCTGGTCAGAGTTGATGGGAAGATTGATGGAGCCAAATCCTGGAGGAAAACCTGTTCGAAGCTGCAAAATAGTTGGGACTTTGTCAGAGGTTCACCTTCTAGCAGGACAACAATCCCAAACATACAGCCAGAGCTACAAGTGAATGCTTTAGATCAGCACATATATATGTATTAGAATGGCCCAGTCAAAGTCCCAACCTAAATCCAATTAAGAATCTGTGGCAAGGCTTGGAAATTTCTGTTCACTGATGCTCTCCATCCAATCGGACTGAACTGGAGCCATTTAGCAAAGAATAGGAAAAAAAATTCTGTGCAAAGCTGGTAGAGACATACCCCAAAAGACTTGCAACTGTAATTTAGCATAAGGTGGTTCAACAAAGTATCATTTTCCTTCCACTTCAATTATGCAACACTGTGTTGGTCTATCACATAACATTCCAATAAAATTCATTTAAATTTGTGGTTGTAACATGTCAAAATGTGAAGTTTAAGGGGTATGAATACTTTTGCAAGGCACTGTACAGGAATTTGGAGCCAACAGTTAACCTAACTGCATGTCTTTGGACTGTTAGAGGAAGCTAGAGCACCTGGAGAAAACCCAGTCAAGGAAAATCTGTTAAACTCCACACAGAAAGGCATCTGGGTGACCACTGGATTCAACCTTGACAGAAAACAATCCTGTTGCAATTATGTTCCCCACAAAAACCATGTGCTTTTAGTTTAGTTGTACATGTATAGAAAAATAATTTTTAGGAGGCAGGGCTTCCTCGGTTATAGGAAAACTTCTGATCTTGGACTGACTCTTGAATTTTGAAATCTGACAACCACAATAAAATGCTTTAAGAAATAAATGGCAGTTGTCTTATCAAATTGCTCATGCTGTCAAATGGCTGCTTGGATGGCTTGAGGTTGTGAGTTGGACGCTTATATTGCTTAGTGAATTTACAGCCAACACACATTGAACACTGAAAGGCACACAGAAGTGGGTGCAGGGGACAAATCCTACACCTCAAGGTTTGTTTCTGATCTGAATGCCAGTTATCTGGAGCATCAACACTAGTCCTGTTATTGGAGTGTGGGGGTCTGTATTTTTAAAGATGGAAGCAGAGAGTTGTGTCATAGAAAACCGTTTGGGGAAAAAAAAACATTTGACTGCAACATGTAGGTGGAAGAGATTATGTAAGAGATGCATGCATATACACAAGCACTGCATGTAGTACTGAGCCATCAAAGAGTGCTATGTGGACAGGCCTGCACTGTGCCTCACTAGTCCACTGCTGGATGCAAACACCAGAAGAGACAATGTAGGTTAAACAAAGAAAACCACAAAGAAGAATCTCCAGCACAAAAGCCAAGACATGATTAAACAGTTCATGCTGTTCCACATCTGCAAAAAAGTAGAAAACCTCTGACTGTTCATACAGCCACTAAAGCAGTTTTTACACAAGACCTGCAAACGTTGAGAAAGTCTCTGTTTCACAGTCTCAGGCAAACCAACACCAGCACTGCATGCACAAATACAGAAACAAGATCTGAGGCACACATCGGTCAACCCTGCACATGATTCAATAAGCCCTTTGCTTCTCATTCTCCCTCCAAAGTGCCAGATGTGATCTTGAATTCACTTTATCCCATTATTCTGAGTTTACACAACAGACCCTCCGATCGCCCGCCTGCCTGCCTGCTGGATAAAGCACACACGCTCCAATTAGGTGCCAAATTCTGGGTTGTTTCCAAGCAACCTACATTAAGCTGCTACTGCTGTGAGGGAGATGTGCCTTCATGCTTTGAAGGATGTTTTTGCCGTTTGAATGGGAGCGTTTGAGTGAGTTTTATGTGCGTGTGAACAGGAGAAGGGCAATAAAGAGAAAGGTTATAAAGAAGTCGAAAACACAAATTTCAAATGCGTTATTGTAGTGAATTTCTTGACATCCTGTAATATGATCAGAGCAGGAGTTGATAGGAGCAGCCATGAACAAAATCTTTCCTTTTGCTGCTTGGTGTTGAGCTGCAGACCTGATGTGACATCAAATTAGAGAAAGATGATTTTATCACATTACATAACCCATCTACAGTTGGCTTTACTGTATTTCGTGCCCTGCAAGCACTCACTATACTGCACCCTGTATGACAGTCTGTCCGCCAGCATCTTCACTTAAAAGACTAAACCTTAGACCTTTTAAACGCTCCTGGCAAACACCATTTCAAGAACTACTTTAAGTCACAGGTGCCTTTATGGCCAAGGTTTACACTTTTTTTTTTTTTTTTTTTTTAAAGACAAGCTGGTGATATTCTACTTCCTAATGTGAACAAGAAACCTAATAAAGTAATGACATAGGCTTTTATACCCTAAGAAAAGCAGGGTGGACTGGTCAACAGAGAAGACTAGTTCTTCAGTTTACAGAGAAGAAATATACAATACAAACAAAATTATGAAAACTGTCTGATGTTTTGACATATAGGCTCTGAAGACTACACGCTGGTCACTTCATGTGTCAGACTGGCAAACTTTTTTGGACCAAGCAAAAACAGATTCTAAATAATCATGTGCATTCAGAGAGGATTTAAATTACAGGACAATCAGCAGTTAATTACTACTGACTAATTACCCACTTATGTGCTCTGTACTTGATTATCACTGATTGCAAATAAAGTCTTAATCATTTCAGTCTCTTTACATCTGCTGCATGGAAAATTAATGAATCTGAGACTGAACTTTCTTTAGCAGTTCTTTACAAGATCCTCACTTCTTTGTTCTTAACATGTGATGGTAAAAACAAAAACTAGGAAATGATCAGAAAAGGAAAAACCACAGTGATATATTCAATTAGTTTAAACTCTTAAAGTTAATACTGAAATAATTTGCACTTATAAATATGTGAATTAACAGGAAATATAAATTGTGTAACTATTTCCGCAAATTATGTTTTTAGGAAATTAACTTAAATACATGAATTTGCATCTAAACCTTACAAATCCATCATGCCCCATGCTGTAAAACCATATTTCCAGTTACAACCAGGTAGATATTTTCATCAGGAAGAACCTTTAGAATTAATCTGATTATGCAGCTTGATTTTTATTCCATTAGCTCAAGCATGACAAATAACATTTGAGTAATTTAACAAATCAGCTACTCTGAGTAGCGTTAACTCACTGTGGACTTGTTTGTGACGTTAACAGTTTACATGTAATGAATTGCTTCCAGAACCTGCACATACTGTAGCATTTTGCCACTGGTTTGAAAAGCATCAGCTTATTCTACTGGGACACCACAACATACATAATAGATTCGGTCCTAGAGCAAATGCAGCTAATTAACAGAAACAAAGTTGGCTAATTAACACTATGTGAGAGAATGTTTTTTTTTTAACCATCAGAGGACAGAAACACTGAAAGTGTGAGATTAAATGTAATAGCAGGAGATTTAATGGATGTTTGGTAAATAAGGGGGGAGAGAAGAGTAGGAAACGGGTGCAAAGAATGATGAGATGAATATTTGATTTAATGCAAGCTCCTTTAGAATATTAATTCATTACTCTGTTTCTGTCCATGTGCGAACTTAATGTGCTGCCAGTCTCTGTTTAGGATATCCAGCTCACTGTGCCTGACATCCCTTTCATTTTCACTGGATGTAAAAGCAAAGCATTGTGTTTATTAAAAAGAGTGTCAGTGAATTCACAAAAAAAAAAAAAAAAAAATCAGTGTGATTGTGTCGTCTGAAAAGTCAAAACCAGAGACAGAAATTATTCATGTGCGGAAAAAAGTGAAGGTTTGAGAAATATTACATCAAGAAAATGATTTTTGAAAAAGAAAAAAAAACAAAAAACATGCTTTCAAGATTCACAGCACAAGATTTTTGGGTTTGGCATTGATACCACCATCCGTAAAGTGTTAGACTTTCCATTGAAGACTTGCCTTTCAATTATTTAAAAAAGTCTAGGTATGCACATCCAACCTTAGCTTTGTACAGTTGAAAGGCAAAAGTTCAATGATGAGGACACATGTAGATTGAAACATACAAATTGTAGCATCTAAATCTGGGCGGACAGTATATAGATATTCTGTTTTAAGCCTGAATCATGTCACTTGGCTGTGTCAGTCGTTTCATGAAAAGTTTCAGATTACCACTGCTAGGGGAATCTATAGTGAATCTTGAGACTCGGACAGATTGAAAATATGCAACCTGATCCTGAGTGAAATTAGCCTACTAGGCACAAGCTTTAAGTAGGTCTACATTGCCTCATGACCTTTCTACAAAAAATAAATAAAAATCAAAACTTTTGTCTCACTTCATAAGGCCTGTTCTTTGTGCATTGGAAGTTATAATATCAGACTCAGTTCTTATACTGAGATTGCTTTCTAATATATTTGCATCACAAGTAGTGACTATACAAGATAAAATAATAAAATATAAAAGAAAAATATTCAAAAAAAAAAAACTCCTGAGAACCCTCATTCCCTCACCCATAGGCCCAGTCACACACTCATAGCAACAGAATATAGGCAGTTATAGCCTATACATCTATTCATTTCATAAATTTGTTCCTCAAATTTCAGAAGTATTATAGCACAAAAAGTTTAGCTACTGTGAAATTTATGTTAGCACAAGACTTACAAGAACTTACCACAGACTTATTACATATACAGTTTTCTTTCCTTTTTTCTTAAACTGTGACATCAGGAAAATATACATCTTCACATCACCTAATCGTCATTAATTGAGACCTTCCATCTTATTTACATGCATTTGTCTCTCAGATGTCACCAGTAGTGATGGGACAAGCAAACTGTGCCAAGGCTTCTGTGAGTGCGTCGACAAATCCAGGAAGTCTTATGAAGTGTGTATCGAGGCCTGCGAGTGAAGTCACTGATGACGTTTGAAGCCTCGCTGGTTCAAGAAGTGGTTCTAGTGTTGGCATGATTTAATATATGAAGCAAAATTGATCTCTGCAACGTGTGCATGTTACTTAGCAAATACTGTAATTAAAGTATAACCTAGTTTTATTTTTGCACCTTTAACTTTATACACATGTATATAAAATGTTTATTTACTGTATATACATATTTCCAAAGAGAGAAATGGACTGAGTCCAAGCACATTGGGAAAAATTATTGTTTCTTAATAACCTTTATTGCACTTACATCTCATGAAACAGACACTTCTACTGTTACTGCTTTGCTTTAAAGTTTCTCTCCGACTTAATTTTGCTTGCTTTGTACATCACTTGTAAGTCGCTTTGGATAAAAGTATCTGCCAAATGACTAAATGTTTTTTTGAAAATGGTTAAGATAAACATCTCAAATGCTGTTGATTTATTGAAATGAGATTTCTTTTTGCAGTAATAGAGTTCATTTACCCAAACAGATTACATGAGTGACTGAACTACACAAAATCCAATAAAGGTGTTAATATTTCACTGTTGCCAGACAGCCAAGAGGCCTTCACAAATAGTTGAAATGTCAAAGAGTTCTTTTTAAACTGGAAAGCTTCAAGGCTTCATGAGGCTTCTTATGGCTTCACTAGTCACCAGTGGGATTTAAAAAATGAATTGCTTTCCAGCAGTTAGTTCAAAGACTCAAAGCCTTGTTTCCGCAACCACTACGGACAATGACTCCAGTACACAAGGGAACAACTTAGAAACTATAAGTGCAATATGTTGATGATTCTCTTACCTCAGGTGTTTTCAGGGTGCTCAGTGCAAAAGGCTTCGTGGAGGGTCTGATCTCTATTTAAAGCTTACAAGAGGCACCAAGTATTTAATTAGTGAGGGGGTGAAGACTTATTTCCAATTCAAACATAAGATAACACACTTAAATGTGGTGTCTCAATACATTTTAAATAAAATTTTCAATTAATATTAAAGCATGTTTATGTAAATAATTATGGATTTGTTTATTTGTTTGCACATTTTTGCTGGAGAGAAGGATCAGACACCCCTGCTGAATGGTAGCAGCCAAGGGTGGGGTAGTGGCAGACTATAAAAGGGGCCAGTGGCGCAGTGGTTGTTCTGTCTGAAATGGTTTACAGCTTGTTCTCTGTGGGTGAAAAGAAGCACCTGGTTAAACTGTGGTTTATTTGTATCAAGCCTCATTTTAGTCCAGCTGCTACAAGTCATTGCACAAAAAGTCGATACATGAAAACAGAAAGGAGTATTCAGAAGGAATGTTGGCTCATTCTTTCTCAAATAACTGCTTTAGCTTTTCCATATTCCTAAGATGTCTGGTGTGAATGGTTCTCTTAAGTCCTTTCCACATCATCTCTATTGGGCTTTGGTCTAGGCCCTGACTGATTCCACTTTAACGCCTTCTGTAGGGGATTTACTGCAATGTTTGCATCACCCAGCTTCTACAGAACAGACACACCCAGCTTGACATTATCCTGTCAAGCTGGGTGGGAATTCTTGGGAATTATTTTTTGTCTTCTACAGTGGCAAGCAGTCCAGACCCCAATGCAGCAAAAAATGCTTCCTCTACAGTACTTCACCACTGATGTCTCCATGTTGGTATGTAGTTCTCTTGATATGCCGCTCACAGTGCGTGTGTTCTTTCCAAAAGTTTCACACTTAGTTTTATCAGCGTTTTCCCAGTAGTATTGTGGGGTTTCAGTGTGCTCTTTGGCAAAGTTTGGTGTGCTGCATTGTTTTTCTATAGTGTCCTTGAACTCCTCACTCCAATTAGCTGCTAGTGCATCAGTAGACTAAGGATGTACTTCTCCACCAGCACTTTGAATGTTCAGAATGGGGGAAAATAAAGCTTCACATCAGACAGTACTTTAGGGACAGGAAAATACAAGTTAAAATGTGTTCAAGGTATTTGTTACAAATTAGTGTGCCACTCTACTGACTTCTATTTAAGATTATTATAAGCCAGTGTTATGTTTAGCATGACCATGATCACCCAACCTGTAATGATCCAGGCAGGCTAAAAGATCATTTGGCAGCATATTGTGATTACCTTCTTTTTAACTGTGGGTCACATAGACACAGGTCACCACAACCTTAACACGCCAGTCCACTAACTTCTGTTTGGATTGCATTGACCGCACGATAATAAACAAACAAATGAAACCTCCAGGGGAAAGAACAGCACAAAAGCAGGGTAGAAATGCCACCAAGCTCTGAATATCTCTCATTAAAAGAGAAAGGCGAGTGGAATAGAGAGAAGAGGAAGAAAAGAAGAACTTGAAGGGAAAGAGATGTAAGTAATTTCTCAAGCCTGCTGGTCACAGGGAATTTGGAAGCAGCAAGTTGTTCAATAATATATTGATTTTCTCAGTGAACTTTTCTGTCTTTGAAGATTTGATGTAAATGATTATATGACAGTTTGTTGCTACACCAGTGAAGTGTGAATGTATGGGTGTCTGCTGCTCTGTCTGTCCAACAACCTGCAGTACATTAATTAGCGTTTAGCTTTACATCAAAGTACATTATGTACTTTACGCGACCCTGTGTAGGGCAACACCTTCTGGAGAGATGGGGGTGCAATGGACAATGGAGGTGCACTTCACACTTGTGGTTTTAGATGTCCTGTAAGGTCTTTCATTTAAACAGAGGAGTCTACATTCTGATAAAACTGCAACAGAAGAAGCTACTATGATAGGCTATGGTGAAATGGTCAGGTTGTGGCACCCAGACTGAAAATGACAAATGCTGCTGATGGTTTGAGGCATCTTCTTTGAACCATTTTCTCCAAGATGTTGCTGATTTCAATTTTCAACAATAACTAAGGGGTTTATTAAATGTAAATCTACTGATGCATTAACATGAAGCTGCGTGTGATGACTGGAGAGTAGTCATGGCATCCCTGGTTCAGGTCTAGCTTGGGACCAGCTGCATGTCATGCCTCACTCTTCAATGTTTCTATGCCTCCTTTCTGCTACTATTGAATAAAGGCAATAGAAATATGGTACTATTGTTCACAATCCCCCTCTAGATGAAAGTGGTTTGTGACCAAATGGTTATTTGTGCACATGTTAGCATTGCCAGCTTTAGCATTATTTAGAATGACAACCTGCTGTGTGCCGGGCCTCCTTTAACGTTCCTACCCCTAATAGGCGTTTACCTTGCTACAGCTGCCTCTGTGAGCTTTTCAGTTACTTCAAAGTGAAAGTTCTTTTTCATCTGGTGCTTTTCTTTTTTGTCCACTATTTGTACGTGTGAGTGGAATGCAATGAGCACAACGTGTTTCATCATGATAAGGTTTGAAGTGTTGGCAGGGCTCTGCAGTCTGTTCAGATCTTAAATGGCTCTTTCTGTTTTTGTCTCTTTCCTCCAGCATGATGAGACAGAACCTGGGTCGATCCACACGCTCCATCTATCTCGCTCTGGCATGTTTATCCCTCACTCTGCATCTCCTTCTGGCATTTTTTTGTGTCTCTGTCCTCCAAACAGCCTGTGTCCTTCCCACCTCCTCCTCTTCCAAACCGACAACTGACACCCAGGAATATCAGTTTGTCGTCCACTCCTCCTCATCAGCTGCCTCCTCCTCACATAAACTGCCAATAATCCCCCACAATTATGAGCATCACAAATTGAATCCCAACATGGCGCACCATAGAGATTCATCGATGCCAACTGAAAAGAAACTCAGCAGCACTAGTAAAGGAATTCAGAAGTTGAAGGGTCATTCCAAGTTAGAGGCACTGTTCAAACACCCACTGTACAACCTTCCTCACCCAGAACCACAAGAAGATGATTGGCTACTGAGGGTGAAGACAAATGAAGAGACAAAGGACACAGCAAGTGAGGAAGAGGAGTGGGATGACGCCATCGCAAATGACAGTAAGTGGTGAGTGAAACAACTGTAGAAAATACAGTGCTTGAGACATTATATACAGTAAAGCTAACAGAAACATAGCCACTTTTCTGTGTAATTTACTCTTTAACAAAGTAGACTGTGCTTTAACACCACGTTGTGACCAGATAGATGGATCAGTTTAGGAAACTCAGGCACCTTCCATTTCTTGATCATTGCTGAGATACTACTACACATTGACAGTTGTCCACCTGTGGTAAATGAAATTGATTGGACACACCTCCATATAAGGCCTCACAGCTGACAATGCATATTAGTATCAGAGCAAAACCCATGAGGTCAAAGGAACTTGCTAATTCTCATATGGAAGATGTTTGGCACAATCAGGATTCTTCCAAGAGCTGGTCCCTTGACCAAACTGAGCAATCGGAAAAAGGGCCTTAGTAAGAGGCTAATGTCATGTTTTGCTAATGTCACAAGTTTATTGGTCAGAAATTGAGTAAGACAACCCACCCATACCATAGTGGCTTATGAGAAAGACATTATCTGTTATTCCCAAGATGAGCAGTGTAGTAGTTTCATAAATTAATAATTCAGAACAGTGACATTTGGTTACTGCATGTCTGTCTACACAGCAGAAAGTCTACCACCTGCTGACAGGTCTGTACCTGTCTACATTTACATTCACCACCTGTGTATTTATCACCTCCACCTTCTCACCTTAAGGCAGAGTGCCAGTGAGGAGGAAGGATACGACAAAGCCACTTGGACGAACGACGTGGAGACCCATCCTTCCTGGCTACGGTTCCACCTGGGCATCACGCGCTGGTCACTGTACAACAGGAAGGATCCCAACCTGGACCAACTGACTCACTATTTGGCAACGCAACGCATTCTTGGTGCTGGTGAGCACATTGGGGGGAGGGGAGCACTCACAGCTGAGAGGAAAGAGACTGTGGCAGTGAAAGATAATAAAGGTTTATCAGTGATTTATTTACCCTCTTTTTACTTTATCGTGCTAAAATACATCCTGGGCGGCATCCAGACATTGCTGCTTTTTACTGGCACGCTTGTGTGTCATAAAATAGAAAACCTACTTCAGACACGACTCTTTATATATATAGTCTATGTATTCTGCCAAAACATGCACAACCCACTCATTGAAAAGTAAAAATGTAGTCATTATCGAATGAAAGATCTGGAGCTGGTTTCTCTACCATAGCTTGGATGCAGGTTTTTACTGAAATATCAGTACGCTGATAAAATCTGGAATGTCTTTATCCTGTGTTACCCCAGCAGTACTAAGGTTTAAGCTGAGATCACTGATCGGTTAACTTTAACTGTGCAAACTCTGAGAGAGCCATAGCAGCACCAGCACTGAATTCAGTGCCAAAACTCACAGTAAGAAAGAACACAGGTTTTTAATGACAGTACTTTTACACAGAATGAAAGAACAAACCTCAGATGATTCAACAGTTTTTGGTACACTACAGATGGAAAACAATACATGTGTGCAATCTGTGTTACAATTCGTCTACTGGATGGACACAATGACACAAACTCCTTAACAGAATATGTAAAATCAGTGCAGTAAATACTGTATGAAGCCTGTAGTTTCTTCTTTTCCAACAATAAAAACAATTCAAATGAGTTTTAGAGGCTGTAGTTTATATAGAGACTTTATTCTTCTTTAGTACTATTAGGACAGGCTGCCTCTTTGAGGCGCCAAGGGCCCAGGTTTCAGTGTCTAGTCCAGGGACACTTCGACACATGGCCAGGAATCGAGATACCGGGAATCAAACAACCGACCTTGGGCTTTGTAAGCGATGTCCCTCCCAATTGTGCCGTGGTCGTTTGTGTAGGGAGCTGTAGGGCTCAGTATTTTAGTAGGCTAGTGCATGCATGCTGAGACACAAAGTATAGGAACAAAATTCTAGTAGTAGTAGTAGATGCTTCGCAGTAATCCTTCCACAAATGTGTATTATCTCAACACCCACACATACACACAGTGACACACCCTCATGCATATGTAAACTAATTTTCACATAACATCCCACTCTTCAACACATGCTCACTTTGTTTGCCCTTCTCAGAAACCCCAGCGCCGTCTTCAGCACGCCGCATAATGAATAATGCATTTGTGTTATACAATGAATGTTGAGCACTAATGTCGTGTGAATACAGGATGTTCATTTTAACCTGTTGTAAACAGACATTAGTAAATAAATGTGAGAGGCATCACTTACTAGACTTGCTACAGCAAGCGCAGCATACAGAGACCAAAGCAGTTTCTTTTTCTGAAGGTTTCATAATGAATTTGTTCAGTTGAATGTGATCAAACACATGCTTTGATTTTATTCACTGTTTTCTGAAGCATGTATGAGGTGGATCATGTTGGAAGAGTGCAACAAACCCAGCTGTGTTCAAAAACTGCAATTCACACATTTTACAGGCATTAAGCTACTGATGCTGGTGGACAATTTCTTCAAGATGAAGGGAAATAATCACAGGTTTTATATACTCTAAATAATGCATAATGGGAGGACTGGTTAAAATGTTATACACACTGAAGTTTATTTTCTACCACAACCATATCAAATGCTTAAGTGTATTAATCCTCTGCTTC
>OMLM01007974.1:39797-51041 GCA_900302695.1 Helostoma temminkii
CCAAAGTCCCCATTTTTGCATGTTTGCTAGAAACAAAACAACCCAGCTGTTTCTAAAAACCTTATTTTTTTTTTAAAAAAGGTAAATGTTATATTACATTGTTAATATGTATGAACTTGTAGACACGTGAAGAAAGCTTTGAGCAGAGGAGATAAAAGTTCACAAACACAACCATACATCCATCTGTAGCATGCTGGAGCCTATCACAGCTGTCATACCTGCAAGAGGCGGGGTACACCCTGGACAGGTTGCTAGTCCACCACAGAGCCCAAACACAACCAAATACACTAATTTATTGCTGTAAATGCCTACAATTTACTTAAAGTACAAGTGCTGACTAAGAAATATGTATTATAATTAGTACTGGATTCAATGTTGTTGGTAACATAATTCCAAAGTCTAAATCCAGCAGCTGATAAAACCAAGGCACAAAGAAGATCTGAGACTTGATGCAAAAGAAAAACAGCAGCTGGTAAATGTGGAACAGATTTTAACCACTTCACATACTGTCCAGAGGTCAATACACAATAATTCCCCCTTGCAAAAAGTAACTAGTGACTAAAGTAACTAATGTAGTGGAGTAAAAGTACAGTATTTCTCTCAGAACTGTACCAAAGTAACATACATGAAAATACTCCATTTGTACAATATTTGGATAAATGTACTTGGTAAATTAAGTTCCTCTCCCATTGTATTATAAATCAGCTGTATTTGCTTTCTCCACGTCTTTCAGTTCAGAAGACAGGAGGTACCCAGCTCAAGCTACTCATATCGTTCCCAAACTACGGACAAGCTCTGCTCAAACCCATGAGGTGAAACTATGATGTACCAACACTGACTGATGCCTTTCACAACTTTAGACTAAACCTGATTGTGCTTTTATTATATATACATTTTGTTTGTTTGTTTCAGACAGTCCAGAGATGCAGAGACTGATGTAAACCTCTTCTACTTCTCAGACTTTGAGAGACATAACGCAGAGATTTCTGCCTTTCACCTTGACAGGTACACGTGGTTAAAGCTGTCAGCAGGTGGTAGACTTCCTGCTGTGTAGACAGACATGCTGTAACCAACAAGTCACTTCTCTGAATCATTCATCCATGATGCTACTGTACTGCTTCTCTTGGGAGTAACAGATAGCGCCTTTCTTGTTTATTCTTGTTAATGTTATCTTGTTTATTCATTCTATTCCTC
Organism: Helostoma temminkii; assembly: GCA_900302695.1. NCBI lineage: Eukaryota > Metazoa > Chordata > Actinopteri > Anabantiformes > Helostomatidae > Helostoma > Helostoma temminkii. Next base: position 40,992 of record OMLM01007974.1, read on the forward strand.
TTGCTGACATTTTGTCTTTTCTTTTATTTCTTTTTGTCTTGTTATTTTTTATCTCTGTTCCCCACATCAGTGTCTTGTTCTGTCTCTTTTTCCATCCAGAGTGCTGGGCTTCAACAGGATCCCTCCAGTAGTCGGCCGACTCATCAACGTCACCACAGAGATCAGAGAAGCCACCAGTGACCACAGGCTGTCTAGGACCTTCTTCACTTCTCCTGGTACTATGAGCATGTATCCAGACCTGCTCATGTCAAATGGTGTAGAAACTAATCAGTCTGTCTCTTTCTGAAATCCTCCAGTGGGTAACGTGTGTTTCTATGGCCAGTGTGAGTACTACTGCTCAACAGAGCATCCAGTGTGCGGTCAGCCACATGCACTGGAGGTTTCCCTCGCTGCCATGTTGCCTGACCTCAGCCTCGCTCCCCGCAGGTCCTGGAGGTCACCGTGGAGACGATCCTACAGCCGCACCAAGCTGGCACAGTGGGTGCATGTTTTATCCTGTCTGAATCTGCATGTCACATATTTTACTATTTTACACTTTAAGTTCAATAACTGCACTTAAAATGTTTTGGTCATAAGTCAGTAATGAGTAAAGTTTTAACCACAAGTGTTTGTATTGTGATGCTTCTACCTTGTTCACAAGATCAGTTTAGTGCAAGTAGACTCATGAGTTCCCACTGCTCTCCAGTGGTCACAGTGAAGAACTACAACACAGTGTCACTTAGTGGCAGTGCAAACACTATCCAGCATTAGTGTATTAACTATAAAACACTACAATAAAGCTGCCATTGGTACTTAAACAACATAACTTTAAGATGCTGCAGGACATACTAATGGCTGACATCTGGTCAAAAATAAATCAGCCGATAAAGTGGTTATTTTACTTCTTTGTGCTTTCATCAGATTTTCAGTTCAGATTTTGCCTCATCATGACATCCCAGGCTGATCCTGACACGAGGCGTGGCATGCAGGATGACAGCTGACAGCATTTATAGCTCCAAATATCACTGATATTTACAGAAACTCTGACATATTTAATAATGTTTCTGTTGCACTTCTAGGATTTATTCTGGTATTTGCTTTATTTGATTACATATCTGCTTTGCCAGGGTGCAGTTCTGTCACCAACTTCATCTGATATAATCTGTATTCAAACCTGTACATTACTCACCTGTAATCCTTAGCATTAACTGAACGAAATCGTAACTGAAAGAATGTTTTTCACTCTGACTGAGAGAAAGTACTTGTAGAATAAAAAAACAACTGGTACAACAACAGTTTACACTGACAAAACCCTGCAACACAAGGGACAAAAGCAGCACAACATTACAGCTGAACATTTTTATGAGATGAAATAAATTTTAAAATAGACATAATTATAGCTCATTATTGTTTGTCTTCCTCTCTCAGGTGGGAGAGGGACCCGTTTTACTGTGACACAGTAAAACAAACCCCTCCTTACAACCACGGCACCAGACTGGTGGATCTCATAGACATGGCTGTGCTGGATTTCCTCATGAGTCAGTAAATCTGAAGTTTACAGGCAGTAAAATGGGAGTCAATGACCCATAAATTCATTACCTCATGAGTAGAGGGGAAAACATTTATATTACATCACTGACCACAAACTATAAAATTTATTTTTTAAAAAAAACTTTAAAAATGTAGACAGGATGTTATCATGAAAACTTTTAATAAGCAAATACCATGTTTATTTATTTAAATCTTTTCTCCAAATGTAATGAAATGTTATTTCACTGAAAGGCAACATGGACAGACATCATTATGAGACTTTTGAGAAATTCGGCAACGAGACTTTTCTACTGCATCTGGATAACGGACGAGCGTGAGTACCATGAACATACCATGTTAGTTTGTCAGTCGTCTGATAACGGTAACATTTTGTTTGTTACTTCATTATGATTGAAATGTTTCCAGGTTCGGACGTCACTCTCGGGATGAGCCATCTATTCTGGCTCCTCTGCAACAGTGCTGCAGGTAAAATAAAACAGTGACATGTACTATTAAAAATGAAGAGTGATAAATCGCAACTAAGTTATAAATTTGCAAGGTGGAACACAGAAAACATAAAATATCAATACACAGAATTTTTTATGTGAACCTGAATTCTCATGTGAAATTCTAGCTTTTGTATTTAATTTTTTAATTAACTTGCATCTGCAGCTCAGCACCTGCAGTTTCTTCCAGTGACCTTATTTTCCACACTGTTACATTTCCTTTCCTAGGATCCGTCGCTCCACCCTCCTTCGCTTGCGTCTCTTGTCCCTCCCTGGCTCCCGTCTGAGTGACGTCATGCGGGAGTCCCTGGCTCGGGATCCTCTGGCAGGTGTGGCCCCACTTCTCTCTGAGTCACACCTCTCTGCTTTGGACAGACGCCTTGCAACCGTCCTGCAGGTGGTGCAGACCTGTCAGGATCAGCACAGTGATGCTGTTTACAACGACTTAGAAGAATTTGATGGAACAGCCTGACTGGGGAAAAAGAACTCATTAATGATATGTAAATCTCATGTGTTTATGACATACATCTGTGAAGATGACATCCAGGTGAAGTTACCTGAAGGTTGAGTCATGGCAACTGGACTTCTGTCAGTTAGGTTGTTAGGGGAGATGAATAGGCTCATTAGATGAACAATAGGTCGTCATACCTCTGACCCATCATCACCAGCATCAACTCTGTAATAATACAACATTGCTAAATACCTAACCTTTATGTTGGCGCCACTGACTGAACACAGACACAAACAAGAGTTTGCTTCCAAGGTGAGAGCTGAACTGGACTCTATTGAGACCATGCTTTGATGTCACATTTGTCTTTACCAGATCCCTGGAGACAAAACAGAAGAGTTGCAGCACCCAGGTGTTAAACAGTAGCAGTTCACATGATTCACAAATAAAATGGCAATCTAACAAGATGCATTGTTTTCTATTGTGGAAATCAGGATTTAACAGCAACAATTACTTCTGATGATTTGCACAGCCCTGTAGAATAATTCTTGTTGAAAAATGTATTGTGAATAAGTGATTTACAGAGTTAATGCATTTCTTAAGCTGTTACTATAAAACAAATGCACATACCATGACATCCAGAAGCTTTGTCACAAGTTAACAGAGCCAGATCAGTGTAAGTGGAAAACAATAATTAAACTGAAAGTTTGTCCAGTTTGTTTTCACATAATTGCTAGATAGGGAAATGTGAATGATAAATAGTGTAAAAGCGTAACATCTGGACCAGATTTACTTGCTACTGGGCTATGTTTGAACACTAGTTACTTTATTAACACAGGTGACTTCTATGAACACCCACTGTCACCTTTTACAGTCCCACACAGCAAAGAGTTCTCAGAGCTGTACACTAGAGAGACCAAACAGCTGCTACACAAGAGAATGGTCCCGAACAGACGGTGTGACAGCTCAGGACCAGAATCAGCTTCGGAGTATCTTCATCTAAAGGACAAAGATCATTTGAGGACAATGAAGTACACAGAGAAAGAGAGTGGGGTTCAAGAAGCTTTGCATCACCGAACAGAGGTAAAGGACCTTGACATAATCTGTCTGCAATTTATCATTCTGCCTTTTTATCTGTCCACAGAAAAATAAAGCCCAATTCACACATCCACCAGGAAGACCAGTTAACCACTCACTGTCTTGAGGGAGAAGGGGCTGTCAGATGTGTGACTATTACATCTACTAACACTGTCCGCTTCCATTGTTTACTTAATGAACCTACTCATGGAAGGTGTGATGTGAAACCAGCCTGAAGGATAAACTTGTGGTCTCTGACCAACTTTCCTTTCACTTTTTCTTGGGAATTGAATTTGTGTACCTTACCAACTTTGCCTAGTCAGTGATAGAGTCTGTCCAGCACCTTAGTGTATTTTATATTACTGTATGTACCATGTAACTTAAGAAAAGCTTATCATACCTGTGTTATTTAGGTCACAATTATAGGAAACAGAAAGCAAAACTCTGCCTGGTTCTTTTATGGGGACTCTGAGGTTTCAGTGCATTGTAAATTAAAACACATGCAAATAGAATAAACACATGCAAATGGAATAAAAACAAAACTTCACCATTTTGACAACAGATGCTCATTAATATACAATGTTAATACAAATATGTTGTAAATGGCCAAATGAGATAACAGGGCAATAAGAGAAAAAATACCCCTAAATTAATATTTGATTTATCCCTGGTGTTGAAAAATGAGCTAACATGCAGGTGTGTAAGTAATTGTTTTAAGGTTCCAAAGGCCTAATTGAGCTATACTGTGTTTCATTTTGTTTTTTATGTTTGCTGCATAGAAATGTTTAAGTTATTGTCTGTTTTGTTTTACGGTACTTTCTGTATTTGCTGCATTTGTGGTGTCAAATTGGTGAAGTGGTTTTGGTTTTGTTTTTACTAGTGTTTTGTGTTTTTACATATGTTTACATAAGATGCCGTGCATTATGCTCTCTGGGCCTCTCACCCTTAAATAAAGGTCCGCCTAGTTTCTTTATGACATGCAATAGCAGTTTAAATAACATTTGACTGGCAAAAATCTGATACATTACATCCAATTTCTTTCTATTTTACGTTATACAGTCACTCTTAAAGGTACTGGAACTGCGGGGCTAATTTCTTTGGTTTATGCATTTGGGTTGGATTATTATAAATTTTTTTGGATGCTATGCAAGCCTCAATGTCTTAAAAAAAACACAGAACATAGCATCTGGAAAATGTTACTGTGGGGCCAAAAAGTTAGCAATCCATCTACAAGGGCCACTCCTCTAGAGATTGTTCATATTCTGTACAAATAGACAAAACACATGAAAATAGCAAACTAAATAAAAAAAACTCCACCAGTTTGAACTAACTGTGATCTGTCTGTCAGGTAGTCAGTAATCCAGGAGAGGAAGAGTCTACCTGCATCTTCAGGAGCTTCTCTCTCAGCAGGACAGGCTGGATGGTAGTAAAGAATGTGATCCTCACAGTGCTGTTTGCTTTGTCCAGGTGTGAGAGAGCTCACTGAAACAGGTAAACAATGGCATCATCTACACCTGGGGGTGATAGGTGAATTGTAATGGGACTAGTCTCAACCTGAGGTCTCAAATGGGTCACAACCAGTCTTTCCAGGACCTTCATGATATGTGAGGTGATGGCGACTGGTCTGTAATCGTTCAGAGCAGCTTGAGATGAAGATTTAGGAAGCAGAATCAGACATGTTGTCTTCCAGACGTTTGGCACCTGCTCCAGTCTCAGGCTCAGGTTTAAGAGGTGCTGTTGAATGAAAAAGGGCCACCTTCTTCCTGTTCAGCAGCTCCTTGAAGTTGCTGGTGATCCACGGCTTATTGTTATTTGTATGGTTTACAAATAGTATTTGTATACATTTGCTTTGTATGCAGTGTGTTTTTACATTTGCTTATTTTCACTACTTGCAGCATTTTTTAAATGTTGTTCCTGTGTGGTCAAATTACTGAAGTTGTTTTGTTTTCTTTATTTGCTTGTGTTTTGTGTATCTGCATGTATTTCCATAACCTGCAGTGCACCGAGCTCTTAGGCCCTCCCTACTCTTACTTAAACTTCAGCCTTGCTTCTGTAAAGAGTCATGAAGAGTAAAGAAAACTTTTAGAAATCACTTTGTGACATTGTAGACTGGCTGGAGGGAGCGATCGCAGCACATCCCCGTGTTCTGGAGCTGCATCTTTGAGGAGATAACCATACCCAACCCTGCTCATGGATGGTATAACTCTTTGTCTTTGTTGCTGATTTTGATTGAACAAAAATAATGTCATTTTTTTATATTTGGTGTTGTTTCCCTTATATACTTGACAGGTAGGTGGTGCTGAGTATCTTAGATGACTTGTTATAGTTCTTCTGTGGTTTTAAACTGTCTCTGCTGCAGTTGTTAGGTTGTAAAAAGTTAGCCTGAAATGATGGATGAAATTAATGAATCGTTCAATGCCTTTTTTAAATTAATGGACACAAGGCCGAAACGGCTTCAAGATAGATACTACAATATAAGCATGACCAAACCATCTTGTGGAACTCGAGTCATGGTAACTGGACGAATTAAAAGGAGGAAGTTCGGTTGCCATGACTTAACTTATAGATTTACAGACTGATTTTATAAAAAATATTGTGATAACAGTTGTACACAGTCTTATAGTAGGCAGAGTAAGATATCATAAAATGTATACTCAATTGGTGTGTTCTTTGTATTTATCAAATAGAAAAAAGGAAGAAAAAGATTCACAAAAAAAGCAGAGAACAAAGACACAGATCTGTGTGTGATGATGAGAAGCAGCCCGGCCCTTCATCTCAGCTGACCCCAGGTCAGAGGAAAATGTCCAAGAAAACGTGTTTCTGTAAGTCACTGTGCTATGCTTCGCTCTTTTATTAAACAGGTTAAATAGTCATGGCTTTGTGACAAAAAAAGAAAAATGTAAAGAATGTTTGAGTTAGTATAAAAAAGTTTCTCATCTGCAACAAAGAAATCTGAAGATACACTGTATATATTTTTTCCTTTTTCCCAGTTTCTCCTTTGAAGAATGAAGTGAAGAGAGGTCAACATGCCAAGTCTCATCTGCCTGTGACCTGCGGAGACCTGAAGGGGACGCTGCACAAAGAAAAATATTATAGAGGTCAGAGGAACAAAGTAGTTTTCCTTATTATTTAGTTGTATTGTAAGGTCTTAAACCTTACATTGTAAAGTGCCTTGAGATGACTTTTGTTGTGATTTGGCGCTATATAAATAAAGTTGAATTGAATTGAATTAAAGTGACAAAAGTATTAGTAGTAGTAGCATATGTTGGAGATCACATCAGATAATTTATTTTTGAGATGAACATATTCTTGATTCTCTTTTTCAGGGGAGAAATGTATATTGTATACTGACAAACAGTGGTTCACTCCTGTTGAATTTGAGAAGCGTGCAGGAAAGGAGAGCTCAAAGAACTGGAAGAGGAGCATTCAGTGTGATGGTGTCACCCTGGGAAAACTGATACAGGTTTATTGTTTTTGCATGATACACTTCACTCACAGTTTGCTTTTGCTGTCATTTTAATTCTATATTTTTGTGTTTTTCACTGTAGGAAGGTTATCTTAAATCATTCAGGAGAGCTTCTAAGCGGGTACCAACTAAAAGTGGTGAAAATGCATAAAGAAACTCTGACTTAATGTCTTTTTTTACCTCAGTCATTCTTTCCCTCTCCTTCCTGATAGGCAGAAAAGTCTGTGTTTCCAGATGACTGTGTAAACCCAGGTTAGTTGTAATATTGCAAAATACAGTTTTTAGTAAACACTACACCCCTGCAGTGAGCAATGGATTTTGGAAATATTTTAATTCACCATCACATTACTCTTTCTATGCATAATTTCTTGTAATCTACAAGTTGATTACAAGAAAGCTTCAAATGTGAGCTTCAAATTTTCATGGCTGAGAAAAATACAGGGAGAGTGACGTCTTAATTACTGGTCAGTGTTCCGTAATCTTTCCTGTTTTATGGAAGTTGGAGGGTAACCAGAGAACTCTGGTCATGACGCACAAAGAAAATATGTTAATGTCCCCCCAACTTAGTGGTATGCTTCTGACTTTCATTAGTACAAAGTGCATTATCACTCATTCTGTTTCACTGTTTGTAGTGTGACTCTAAATTGCCCGTAGGTGTGAGTGAGAGTGTGAACGGTTGTTTGTCTATATGTGGCCCTGCGATAGACTGGCGACCTGTCCAGGGTGTACCCCGCCTCTCGCCCGCATGCGAGCTGGGAAAGGCTCCAGCACACCCACGACCCCTACGGGGACTAAGCGGTTCAGGAAGTGAATGAATGAATGAATGTTTGTAGTATGTTATTAAGTCTTCGGGTGATGTCACACATGTATTAGTCCAATTGAATCAAACACTATTTTTTCTAGTTTTCCCTCTTAGTGCTGTTTGTTTGGTCTATGAACACAGTAATTGCACTAAAATAACGGCACAGAGACCCCCAATGTCTGCACCACAGAAAACAACAATACAGAACATACCACTGGCTGCTAGAGATTGACAAAAGATCTGCAGCAATCTGCTGCACACAGTGCAATATTTTCCATTTTGCCAAATATTTATTTGGTATATTTTTCTTTAGTCTTCACTACATATATTATACAGGTCTGGATAGATATGCATAAATAAAGTACAACTCAACAGGTCAGGCTTACAACAATAAGTGGTCTAGTGGAAAATAAACTAATCTAACAACCATATAACAGTGGTGACAGTATGTTAATCCTACCCCCAACATTATAGATGAAGAGGAAGACAATGACGAAGAGACTGAACACCAACAGGAAGCCAACAATGACAAGAGCAAGAAGGTGTTCCAAGTTACATGTGGAGCCTTAGCTGGCACCTTACACAAACATCGATTTGCATCAGGTACATGCTTTTGGCTAACATTTGAAGTACTTTCAGACTGCAATGCCTCCAATGGTAGTAACACACTGATGTTCAGCCTTTGTAATGTCTGAAGTAAATCTCCCAGCCAAAGCAAAATCCTCCCCTCCAGTTCCTCTTAATCACCACTTTAATTCTTCATCTTCCGCTAGGAACATCTGGGAAGAGTATTCGAACTGAGACACGCTGGATGACCCCTGTGGAGTTCGTGAAAAAGGTGTCATGTAAGAGAAATGCCTCTTGGAAGAATGACATTAAGTGCGAAGGAAAACCACTCAGTGTCCTGATAGAGGTGAATATGATGAAGGTGGTTTCTCAAAGTGCATAGTGTGTAATGCAAAACAATATGAAGACAGGTTTGGTCAACTAATGTATTAGTGTTGCAGATTAATGAAATATGACTGTAACTGTAGCCAGGAATGTTCCGAGAGGATTTGTCAAACAACAAACAAAAACAATGACACTGTACATGTGTCTATTTCAGGAAAACATCTTGAGCATCCACCAACATTGTAACTGCAACTTGTGCAAACCAAAACAGAAAGACCTGGTAAGTTTAATACTTCTATCAATCGATTTCTATGAACAGAGTCATCCAACAATATGAACAAAGCAAAACATTCATTTTACAATCAAAATGCTGCTGTTGAACAGTGCAAAACCTGTTTTAAGGAGCTACAGGACAAATTGTATTGAACATGATTTTTGTCTTGGCAGGATAATCAGAAAAACGATGATGAGTGTTGTGTCTGTAAAAAAATGGAAGGACTAGACCTGGTAATGTGTGATCACTGTCCTCGCTCCTTCCACCAGAACTGTCACCTGCCACATGTAGAAGACGCCATTTTAGGGTGAGCTTTGATCAAAACATGAGCTTTTGTTTGTTAAAACACCTTTTGCTCTTCATCAACAATGAATGCCTGTTGGTGAGCTGTATATAGAAATAAGAGGCTAATGTCATTTGATGATAAAAAAGATTTCACAATAGCACAAACCATAATGTACTTTTAAAAAATGGGTTGTAATCAGAAAATGCTACAGGCTCTTTGACTGTACGATATTTAAGAATGTAAGAGTCTAAGCCACAGATGTAGCAGCTCTTCCTCATGGTAGATGCTTGCTGCAGGCACAAGAAATATTGGGAGTTATACTAGTACTGTATTAGTTGTACTTGGTTAACTGAGACAAAAATAGAGGGGTGACTATATTCTGTTCAAACTGATAGTTCAATTCAACTCAATTCAACTTTATTTGTATAGCGCCAAATCACAACAAAAGTCATCTCAAGGCACTTTACAATGTAAGGTTTAAGACCTTACAAAACAACTCAATTATAAGGAAAACCCAACAAATCCCCCTTTGAGCAAGCACTAGGCAACAGTGGAGAGGAAAAACTCCCTTTTTAAGAAAGGAAGAAACCTCCAGCAGAACCAGGCTCAAGGTGAGTGGCCATCTGCCTCAACTGGTTGGGGTGAGTGGAAAGAAAGAGAAAAGAAAAGTAGATCACACAACCAATAACAACAACAAACAACAGGCAGGCGGGCAGGCGGGCAGGCGGGCAGGTTGGATGGGCCAGCAACTGAAGACCCGAAATACACAGCCTCAGGGCCGATGATACCTG
>OMLM01007975.1:0-15343 GCA_900302695.1 Helostoma temminkii
AATGAAATTCATTATTCATCATTGATTTTATTATTTATATCCCTGATGCTGTTGCAAATGTCTCCTATGAAAAACACCAATGTGATGATTGAAATTTCTCATAATCTGACCAGTAGCACAAGTTGGAAAATTCCAGTGATGGCGGCACTAGAAGAAAGGTCAAGAGGCCAGTACAACCTTAATATTTCACCCTCGGAGATGATGAATTTTCCCAGCAAATTTCATGAAAATGGAGAATATAGTAGACTGACAGAGAGACTGGCTTCACTACTTCATCCTTGCTGCCAGCGGGGATAAAAATATGTGACAGAAAGTGATGAATTATTATTGGACAGTGTGAAATCCAGCAGGACTGCTAAACTGAGTCCTGATCTGAAGGGCAAGCTGTAATTAAAACATGAAACGTTGCAGTCTAATTTGTTGTGGAAATGCCTCAGAGGGCAGATTATGTGGAGTTTCAAACGACACAGAAGCACTCCGTTCTCTTGAGATCAAGAAAATGTGCTTCTGTAAAACCCTTAAATACAGACTGAATGAAAACAGAGCTGTTCTACATGTTTGAGGCAGAAATAATTCAGCGCAGTTCATCTTTTTATACTGACAGGGATTCATTCTCTGTCTACACCTCAGCCTCCAAAGCTTTCACTCTGCCACTGAGTTTGTCTTATTTTATTTTTGAGTAAGAATTCCTGACAAATGAAAGTGCAGCAGAGTCCCCACGTTGTGAGAAAAAGAAACTGGCAACAAAAGCAAAAATGACAACTTCACATTTCAACAGCCACAAACATAACAATTATTTGTTTGTTTGATTGATGGATGGATTCATTTTGTACAACCAGCTGCAGGACACCGGTTATTTAACCTCACTACTTTTGGATGAATGTGCTGTTGTCAGATCACAAACACATATCTTTTCTTTTTCAGTATTAGTTCTGTGATATTTTCTTGCTATTACTGAGAGCAGTAGAGACAGCTGAGTGACAGATGTGCCATGATACAGAGCTGCTTTGAAAAATTCACAGCGTGTCAACTTTTGTTCACTTTACTGGGGTAAATTTAATTTTAAATAATGCACATGCTGGCCATTAAATAACTCATTATGACAAAGACCTATATATAATTATATAAAAAACCCAACAAATCATCCTTGAGCAGCACTAGGAGACAGTGGAGAGGAACAAACCTCCAGCAGGGCCAGGCAGGGTGGCCATCTGCCTTGACCAGTTGGAGAGAAAAGAAGACCAACAACAACAACAACAACAACAAGCTGGCTGGTTATATTTATTGGGAGACCCTATTAGTAAGGAGTTACAGTAGTCTAAATAATAATGTGAAATTGTTGCCTGGACAGCTGCACATAGATGGTGGTTCTACTACAGGGTTTCAGGGTTTCATGGTCTTGTCCAAGGACACCTCAAGAATCAACCAAAAATCAAACCAAACCCTGGGGTTGACAGATGATAGCTCTACTAACTGAGCTACATGGACACATTTCTTGGGAATACGTTGAGACAAGAAGCTTCTAATTTAAGTGACAGGTGTGAGAAATCAGTTAAATAGTTGATTTGCTTCATCTGGTTTAAAGTTGTCAAGGACAGTGATAGTCTGGTTCAGGTGGTAGTGGTACTGAAGCAGACCTAGCTGCCAGATGCAAGGATAATCACTAAGCTTTACCAGTTATCTCCTGCTCCTGTAAGATCATTTGTTGTGGAAGTCAGTGGAAAATACAGGTGAACTTTCAATGTCTCACTGTCATTATTGTCACTGCCACATTTATTTTTACCAAGTGAATGAAAGACTGGAAATATGCACATGACATGAAGGCAAAATGAAAAGTCATATGAAAAATCATGTGATCTGAACGTAGCCTTGTGCCTTCTGGTTGGTTTAAAGGAGGAGCATCTCTTTCACTGATCAGTTTGTCTGCATGTACAGTACCACTGCCCATACAAGATAACAGGCTGCTTTAACACAAACTGTGACCCAGCTGCATAAAAAGCTGTAACATACATTGTCTGATTTACTGAGATCCCAAATACAGATTACTAAATTCAATGTGCTTGTTTGGAAATAATAAAGCTGATAATCACTCTAATGAGCTACAGCAACAAACCAGCGAACGCATAAAAGTCATGTTTGGTCTCATTCAGTGCATCCTGGGTGCACGGAAACCAGAGTCAGCAGATCATATCAGGGGCATAACATACACAGGTACACATCCCCTCTTGCATTGAGACATGACTTTGACTTACTTTTAAGATATACTTTTATGCAGACAAAACCTCGTAAAACAGTGTCCTTCCACCCAGTTGTGCACGTCACATCCTTCTCAACCACTAAGTGGTTCAAAGAGAATTTTATTTTTAGAAGCTTTGTGTGTCTGTCAGTGAGGAACAACGAGGAATCAAGTTTGCATGTGATTTGGTACATGCAAACATTTAGTAAATCAAGCCCATATTTTTTGCTCTAAGTATGAAGTAAAAGCAATTAGCAGTTTGAGACGGGATGTCACATAAATAGTATCACATGGATTTTGTGTGTGTGTGTTTCACCACTGTCTCCACGATTAATGCTTGCACATTAATTTTCCTTATTTGAAGCAGCTGTATATAATGATGAAGAAAAGCGAGACTGTGGATAAAAAGAAAAAAAGCTGTTTAGCTTGGTCTCTTGGAAAAATGTGGAAAAGCAGAAAGTGATGAGTTTTCTAAGTGCGACGTCCTCCAGCACTGAATAATTCTTCTCAGTCTCCAGCTTTTTCTTCTGTCGTTCTGACAGCGGCCTTTGAACTTGTCTTTCTCCAGGTTGCATCAGCAACATGTGAAGCAGATAAATGAATAATTTTTTTTTAGAATTGTCAAAAACTGTCACAGCCTTCATCTGATCGGTACTGAGATGTGCGTGTGTGTGTGACTATACTGATTTTGACGGTTTATTTTTTCTCCTTTATGCACACTAGCCAGGAAAATCACCCTTGAAATAAATATTAGCAAAGCAGCTTTCTAAACAATGTATTTCCAACTTTAAAACTTCATGTTTTCAGACTTTTTGACATTTATTGTCTTCAAATTTAACATTTTGAAACCTTTACATTTCATTTACATTCTACATAATCGTATTTCTGACATTGCCGCCAGGACAGTTGTGAAGGATTTGTAGCCACACACACACATGTGTCAGTCATAATGGTTCAGTTATATTTGGTTAAATATAAAACAAAAAACATATACTGTCAAGCATAATTCATAATTGATTTTACATGATCAAATCCATCTGTAACCTGATTTTCATTTTATGTTTAGAGAAAACATTTAGCAAGAATAAAAAATGATAAATGCATGCCGCTTGAAGAATAAAGGATGAAAATGTAAAAGAAACCGCCTTGATGTTGGCTTTACAGAAGACAGCTGCAGTTGTATTAAGAAAAAGTCTTTAAAAAGCTCCTTATCCTGACATGAATTTACGTAATTAAGTATGAAGACAGTAGGAAATTAAAAGAATCATAAATGGATTTTTGTCAAAATAATAAATTTTTGAGTGAAATGATGAAACTGTTCCCCTATGGGACTAATATTTTTTTAATCTTAAATATTGACCTTGTACATTTATTATTTTAAGAACACAAGTAGTTTTTCAGCAGAACAATCTTGTATATCTTTTATAAGATCTTGTACATGTATTAAGTACAGATATGAGTGTGTTTAGAAGACATCATAAAAAGAAAAACCAGTGTGGGTGTGGCAGGCCTAAACAACTAAATCCTGGTTACTAATAGAAAAACAAACAAACAATAAAAAATAAATAAATATAAATAAATAAATAAAGATGTATATCAGTATATCAGAGTCGTGTCGCTTACAATGCTACTGATCTCTTTAACAGAAATTAGGCAGGTTAGCCAAGCTTTTTCCAGGCACGAATGAGAACCGTCCAAAGTGTAAGCGTGACCCAGGTACCCTTAGTCATATGTTTGCAGGCCAAAACTCCATGGCTGAAAAGGTGTCTTCCTTGTGAACTTTTGTTTTAAGTGGAAGAAGAAGAAAACAGGAAAGAGATGGAGTCATCTGAAAAGGAAATTATAACGCTGTTGGTGATTGCGCAGATATGAAAATGTCAGCGACAACAACAATGGTACATGAGGCCCTTATATCAAGCACTGCCCCCATCAGATTTCTGCCATATTGCATCTGGTGTGTGGGTCACCCTAAATGGACGACATGCACGAGTGCCGCTCCAAACCGACTGTAATTACATGCAGACACCATGTTGCTTACCTGACTGTGTATTTAATAGCAAGTGTATCCCCCAGTTAAGTTGACCTGATGTTACTCTGTTGTACTTATTGAATGACCATTATGGAAATATTTTTGAATTTATCTTGACTGCAGGTGCACATGGAACATTTAAATACAACTGCAGAAGTTAGAAATTTGTAAAAAAAAAATCTCAGCAAAGCCCTGCGATAGACTGGTGACCTGTCCAGGGTGTACCCTGCCTCTCGCCCGTAAGCTGGCTGGGATAGGCTCCAGCACACCCGTGACCCCTGCGGGGAATAAGCGGTATAGAAGATGAATGAATGAATGAATCTCAGCAAATACTTATGGTAACTTTTGAGTACCCATACACCTTGTTTGGTGATGGCTCCAGAAAAATCTACATGGGTTGGCATGAGCTATTTGCCAGGGTGACTATATTTATGTTATGTATTTAAGTATTTCATTATTGACATGTTTGTAAAGAAGTTGATCCTATTGAAGTTATCAACCACTTTTTAAAGAAAGATCTGGCCAAGATGGCTGCTTACAGTTTCAGTCAATGACACTGACACAAGCTGAAACAAGCTTGTTTTACCATACTGGGATTTTCCTGTTTCTAAGATAAATATTAATGCAGGAAATAATGTGAACAAGATACAACTACAATGAGTAAGTAATTCATGTGGAATTTCACATGTACACTGACTCTATTGGAGCTCTCAAACCCCCAATCTGACAAAATATTTATCCTACCACATACATGTACACGCTGTACTTCCCTCAAACTTGCAAACAAACTTCAGCTAATGGTTTGTTACCTGAGTGACACAGAACCACACCTGAGCACTTCCGCATCGTCACGGCTCAGTAGCAGTTTTGCTATAGCAGTAATGTTTTATTCATTGCTGGCTGCTGCCGTTACCTCGATGGCATCCTGGTCATGACAGGGACGAAGCGAGAATCGCTGGGTGTCTCATTTCCTAACACATCCTGATAAGGTTTAGTAAAAAGGTTTAAATGGCAGTGACAGGTGTCGGCCTCCGGACTTCACTTTACATCACTTTCCTGTTAATTTTTTTCTCCCTGTTATCTCTCTCTTCCTATTTGTCACTGTTTCTATTTTATCCCAGCACTGTTTTCCTCTCAGGCTCATCTGTCTTTCATTTAGAGAGCCTCTCTCTTTTTTCTTTTTTTTTCACTGATTGTTGTGGCTCGAGGCAATGTTGTTGTGCTGGCAGTTGTCATCATTCAGCAGAAAAAAATATATATTCTCAGCTGTTTTATTTCTTTTCTTCATCTTGCCACAATATTCTTCCCATGCTTAAAGGATTAGATTATTTTGGTGTGACATCCTCAGCACTTTCCTTTCTTTCATTTTTACAAAAGCCTCTCTGGAGGAGGAGCAGCAAATCTGTGTTTTGGAGTCAACACTTGTACTCTATTCTGTTCACATTCTCTGTGAAATTGAATTTTTGACAATATTGACACTGAGAGGGGATGAATCTTAGCTCCACCACTGAAGTCTGAAGGTGGGTCAAGTAATGAAACACGTTACAAAACGTATTCAGACACTATTGCAAACTTCCAAACCATTTGTAGATTGATTTTCTTACCATCCAGCACTCATTGCCCTCTGTTCATTTCTATGAAATTCAGTTTACAGAGATGAGGACAGGAGAGGGTTAGGTGACATGGTATATGGAGCAATAAAGTCCAGACTGGACTTTCACAAAGAAGGCAAATGATCATGTGATAAGTTGTGGGCTTTTTATGCATGACAGTTCCACATTAACTGCATTATTATTGTAACCCTAGTGGTAAAGGTCAAAACACACACTTAAATGTGCACTTGAATGTTGGCAAACCCTTTACAAATGTTTCTGTTTTCACATAAATGACATAAATTGTGATAAGACTTTCAGGTTAGTCCTCAAAACCACTTAAAAGAAATCCAGATTATAAAAGAGAGACAGAAAATACATTTACTCTTGTATTTGTTGTGGAAAATTTTTATTTATTAATATTGGAACAATGCTATACTACCAGCTTTGTGGCAACAGTTTGGGGAAGGTCCTTTTCTAGTCCAACATCATTTGATGAGGTCAACTTGGAAGAAACTGACTGGCCTGCAAAAAGCCCTGACCTGAACAAGCACCTTTGGGATGAACTGGAATGGAGATTGCAAACAAGGCCTTTTTGTCAAATGTCTGTGCCAGACCTCATAAATGCTCTTCAGAATAAATGGGCACAAATTCCCACAGAAACACTCAAAAATCTTGTGAAAAGCTTTCAAGAAGACTGGGAGCTGTTATAGCTGCACAAGAGGAACTCCATATTAAAGCGTATGTGGAGTAACAGTCAGGCGGCTGAATACTTTTGTCCATGCATGTGAACCTGTGCCTTGATTAACTGCTGTTAAATCCTTTTTGTAGCAATAACTTCAACTAAAGTTTTTCAGTATCTGCTCTTCAGCCCTGCACATCGTCTTGTAGGGATTTTAGTCTCCTCCTACAGAACAACTTTAGCTTTGTTGGCTTGCTTACATGAAATGCCTGCTTAGTGGCCCTCTACAGTATTAAGGTTGGGACTTTGTTTCAACCATTACAAAATTTCTTCTGCTTTAACCATTCCTCTGTAGATCAACTTTCTTTAGAGTCATTGTTTTGCTTCAGTTAACAGATGGACCGCTACACTTGCTATCATTACTTGCTATTGTTTTACTTGCTATTATTACACAAGCTATCCAGGCCCAAATCATGATACTGCCACCTCCATGTTTTACAGATGGTATAAGGTACTTATGCTGGAATTAAGTGTTTGCTTGCTGCCAAATACAACACTTATTATTCAAGCCAAAAAGTTTTACTTTGGTCTCATCTGTCCACAGAATATTCCAGTATCCTTATAGCTTATCCTCGCGGCCTTGAGCAAACTGTAAATGAGCACTGACATTCTTTTTGGAGAGTTGTGGCTTCTTCTTCACAGCTCTACCATGAACACCACATCAGTTCCCCTGATGGACTCATGACTTCTGTTATTAGCCACTGCCAGCGGGGCCTTGAGTTGCCTAGTGGGGTTTAGTGTGATTTCCTGGATCTTAACCTTGGTCTAATCTTTGTTGGTCAGTCAAGCCTTGGGCACTGAATGTTCTTCATTTGTATACATTCTGTCCGACAGTTGATTGGTGGAGTCCAAACTCCAAAACAATCCTCTTAAGCAGAGGTGGCCAGGGCCACTGTCCTGCTTGTTATTGGACAGTGGCTTGATTGGTTAAAGTTTTCAGAAATGTCCTTTGTTTGAGCTATAACTCACTCCTACAAACATAAAATCAAAATCACACTTTTATAGTGAAGACACAAATTTCTCTTATTTATATAAGGCAGTGGATTCTACACTTAAATATTTAATCAATATCTACAATTGTAACTGTGTTTTAGTATAAAGGTCTGGTACGCCAGTTGCCTTAGGGGCGCTATTTTTAGACATATTCCTATTGATGTGAGCAGGCAGGAACAAATAACATACGATATACAGTCATGGCCAAAAATATCGGCACCCTTGCAGGTCTGTCAGAAAATGCAACCTTTCTAATATTTTGGTACATTTTTGTTTGCATTGGAACGACACAAAAAAATGAAAAAGAAAATTTAAATCTGATATAATTCCACACAGAACCCAAAAAAAATGAAATGGACAAAATTATTGGCACCCTTGACTTAATATTTGGTAGCGCTCCCTTTGGAAAAGATAACTGAAATCAATCACTTCCTGTAACCTTAAATGAGTTTCTTACACCTCTCTACTGGAATTTGACTCTTCTTTTGCAAACAGCTTCAGGTTATTCAGATTTGAATGATGTCTTCTTCCAACTGCTGTTTTGAGATCTCGCCACAGGTGTTACATTGGATTTAGATCTGGACTCATTGCTGGCCATTTCAGAACTCTCCAGCGCTTTGTTTGTAACCATTTCTGACTGTGTTTCGGGTTATTGTCCTGCTAGAAGACCTATAACCTCTGGTGGAGAGGCAGCTTTTTGACACTGGCCACTATGTTGCACCCCAAAATTCTTTGGTAATCATCAGATTTCATGATACCATTCACACAGTCAAGGCATCCAGTGCCATAAGCAGCAAAGCAACCCCCATACATATTTGAACCTCCACCATGTTTGACTGTAGGGACTGTGTTCTTTTCTTTGAAGGCCTCATTTCTTTTTCTGTAAACAGTGCCATGATGTCCTTAACCAAAAAACTCTACTTTTGTCTTATGTGTCCACAGTACCATCTCCCAGAAGGATTGTGGTTTTGTCAAATACGTTTTGGCAAACTCCAGTCTTTCTTGTTTTTGCCTTGTGTCAGCAGTGATGTCCTCCTGGGTCTCCTACCACAGTGTCCCTTTTCATTCAGATGGCGATGGATAGTGCGAGCTGACACTGTTATCACCTGTATCTGCAGATTAGCTTGAATTTGTTTGGAAGTTCCTATAATTTTGTCCAGTCCATTTTTGAGTTCTGTGTGATTTTTTATCAAGTTTGACTTTTCTGTTTTTTTGTGTTGTTCCAGTGCAAACAAAAACAATAAGCACGGGAATACCAAAATATTTGCAATTGGAACGATTTTCTGAGAGAAGGGTTGCATTTTCTGTTAGAGCAGAGCAAGAGTTAATTGGGATAACTTTTCCTTTATTGTAACAATTGTTGTTCTGTGAGCACGGTGGTGCATGTTGAGGAGTCTTGATAATGTAAGAGATGCCTTATGTATCCTATTAATTCCAGATACTGTGTTCCTATCTAATTGTACGACACAGATCAGTTTAGGAGGTACACGTTTAGGAACAACATTGTGTGCAGTCTCCAAGCATCATGCTGAGCTCTGTATGATGTGGAAAGCCAGCTCAGTACAGCAGGTTGTATGCGCAGATTTGGTTGGAGGTATAAATGTGCTTGTCAACTTAAAGTTGATCTGAGCAGGACACTGTGTGTACATATTATAATACAGTAGGTCTGGGCCTTTATTTTCTGATGATAAATATGATATATTTGTCCCAGAGAATAAAACCATTAATTGCATCAATCTCTGACATGTGTGCAATAAACGATGACTTGAGCCTAATAGTAGAAGAACTGTAAACCTAAATGTAATATTACCCTATGTGGTTTTCACTGGACGGTAATATGAACTGTAATTTTTTATTACATTGTACAGCAGGAATACAGAGTGTCTGTAATTTCCTTCAGGGTGTCAGGTCTGCGTTCTCAGACCTATAGTCATCACGAAACAAATTTCCATCATCACTCAGAGGATTAAACAGCCGATCCTGATTCAATATTGCTTATTTAATCCACGTTGTCTGTGTATATGAGGAGGTGGATGAAAAGGAAATATCTCCTGTGTTTTCTTTTGGTGCTTTGACCTGTTTCATTTGTATCCACAGAAATATTAATAACACAACAGGGATATGAAAAGGTTTTTACCAGCAAATTGATCAACACGAAGGGAGGCAGCTGCTGTTTGTGAATAAGAAAACAACATTTCCCTCTAATGAGTAATAACCACACGTATCAAAAGGTCGGAAAAACATTCAACGTTTTAACAGCAGAAAATATCAAGTGCTGAAGTATTCAGTGTTAGACGGATACATTTAAAAAAACATGTCTCCGTCTTAATTTGACTCCGACTTTTATTCACAAACAAAAAGAAGACGGAATCAAACCAAGGAATCATTTCAATTTATTGAATAAACACTGACCTTTTCAGAGTGTGTGAAATATGGTTCCGTCTATAGGTGTACATACAATACATACAACTATGCAAGTACCAAGCAAATATTACCCTAGTAGGGTTAAAGCAGTCTCACACATATCTTAGCATTTCATATTTGACCTGGAGTGAAATATTACACAGTGTTTGAATGGATTCATATAAAAGCTTCACAATATCTCATGATTCTGGTTCTATTGGAACCTGACTGCACAATGCTAGTTTAAACAAAATTGAAAACTCCTAATATTTAGTGCACTCTGATAAGGTAATTAGTGCACTCTGATTGGGTAGGTAAATAGCTCGTAAATAGGTTTAGTAACTAAGTTTAGAATCTAGGCTCTATCTATAATTTGTATGGTTTATAGATGATAATATTAGGCTCCAGGTGTTTATTTGTTTATTTATTAGGAACCACATTAGCTTCCCCATTGGTGGTTGCTAATCTTCAAAATACATTCACATAAAAAAAAATCATCCATAATGTAAGTGAATCCAAATGTTATGCAAGTTATATTCTATCTGTTGTTTGATACATTTCAACCAACCAACTATGTAATAAACAACAGCTATAACTTAACACACTGTCCAGTTCTGTATGCCAAATTCAGTACCAAAGGTAATACATATTTAATCTGCATTTTATCATCCATGTATACCGTATAGTCACTTAATGTCTTGGTGAAGATTACATTTGTCTTGTTCAGTTCCCTATAGATGTGTCCTCTTGAGCTGAAGGTACGTCCTTGCTCGAGGTGAACATGTGATGTGTTTATGGACTTAAATATCCAGAGGCAAAATGTTTTGCATTAAGCAGCTGCATGAGTGAGAGTGTCAGGAGGTCAGATGATGATGGTTTTAATAATCCATTAGATCAGCGAAAATAGCAGATGTGGCAGGTGTTAGGAAGTAGCAGCCTAGAGGGCCAAGTGAAACCATCCACACACTGAATTTTTAATCTTTATGTTTACTTAAATTCCTGAGGGACCAAGTGGAAAGGCAGTGAATCCAGGAACAGTGGAGATGAAAACAAGCTGCTCTACCGTGTCGTGGGTAGGAAACGAAATAGTGTAGGCATAATCCTGAAAGATGAATATAGCAAGAGTGTACTGGAAGTAAAGATAGTATTTGATAGGATGATTAGAGTGAGGCAGGATACTGAAGGGACAATAGTAAACGTCATGAGCACATATGCCCCAAAAGTGGGATTTGAGATGGATGAGAAAGAATATATGTGGGGTGAGTCAGATAAAATGGCAGAGGCTGTGCCAAAGGAAGAAAAAGTAGTGTTTAGAGCAAACTTAAATTCACGTTGGTCAAGGGAGCAGTGGTGATGAGAAAGTGATGGGTACATGTCAAGGAGAGGAATGTTAAAGGGCAGATGGTGGTGGATTTTGCAAAAAGAACGGAAACTGTAGTGAATACATTTTTTAAGAAGAAAGAAGAACAAGGGTGAAGGGTGCACAGGTGGTGGCAGGGGGAGGCGTAGCTGTAAGCTGTCTGTAAGATGAGTTTGGGGTGAGCAAAGAGAAAGAGAAGGACTCAACCAGTATTCAAGGTGGAAGCTGAAGAGTTTGGACGTCTGAAGAGTCAGGCACTGGGTGGCCACGAAAATGTGCTGGATGACTGGGCAACTACTGATGTGTGATGAGGGGGACAGCTAGGAAGGTATTGGCTATGACTTCTGGACAGATTAAGGGAGACAAGGAGAAGGAAGTTCAGGATTGTAGGAAAGAGGCAGGTGAGAAAGGATTGGGGTAGTAAGAGAGATGAGGACAGCAGTACAAGGAGATGTGCAGCAAGGTGAAAGAGGTAGCAAAGGCTAAGCAAAGGACATATGACGAGTCATACGTGAAACTGAACACTGCAGAAGAGAATAAGCTGGGAAGGACATGCTGCAGGTTAGAGTGATAAAGGATGTAGAAGACAATGTGTTGACAAGTAAGGAGAGTGAGTTTAGAAAGTAGAGTGCCTATGACGTTTGCAGATGACATTGGGATCTGAAGTTAAAGTACAGAGCAGGTCGAAATGAACCTGGAGAGATGGAGGTTCGCACTGGAGAGAAGGGAAATGAAAGTCAGCAGAAGCAAGACTCAGTACATGTACACATAAGAAACAGAAGGTGGTAAAATGGTGGAGTTGCAAGGAGTAGAGGTGGTGAAGATGGATGTATGCTCAGGATGGAGCTGTCAGACAGCAGAGAAGTAAGGCCAAAAAGGCTTGGAGGAGTCCAAGGTGAAGGAGGACTTGTGAGAAGTTAGTGTGAAAGATACAGAAAACAGATGATGATTATCTGTGGTGACCCCTAAAGGGAGCAGCTGATAAGAAGAAATAATAATGATGTACCTCTAGTGGGGAGTTTCCAGAAAATTAGCAAACTCACCTTTGCTACTGGTACTTCTTTCAAGAAGATTCAACATTGGACATTTTATTATGTGATTTTCTTTGGGGCTCTGTGGTTAACAAACTCATGATGATGCTGTGGCACCTTGAACTGTGTTTATATTTATCCTTTTACCTTTAGGCTTCTTTGAGATGTGTCTAGAACTTGATTGAGTACATCGGTGGCAAACTGATTTGACACCTGTGAGATGCAGGGACCTGCAATTCAAATGGCTCGACAGGGCAGAAAGCAAGCCATGGAATCCAAAGAAGTTAGATTTGTCAAGACAGTTCTCCTGAAAAGTCAATGTGTTGCTTGTCCCAGCACACTTTGTACACATTTATCAAGGAAATGTGAAAAATCTTTGTTTGAATGGAAATAGTACAAAGATAAAATATCAAATGTTGAAACTAAGAAGTTTTTGTATTCTTTGGAAAATCTGTGCTGCTTCCTTTAGATAATTTTTGATACCACAGAGTTACTATTTTTGGATGTGTGGTTGTTTAGGTTGTAGGTGCCAGAGATATAACCACTTACAAAAATGTGCTTCCAGGAGCACAGTGGCCTTAATATTTGTATAATGGATGCCTGGAACCTGGAACTTCTAGAGCCAAACTTATTAACCAAGTGGCCCAATCAAACCTTTTCTTTTAAGTTGTGTTTTTGAGTCTTTCATATGAGCAAAAGTGTCATAATGTTCAGTTATTGTCATTGCAGTAGTCCACATGCCTATCATGTCTGTTTCCCACCAGTTTGCCATTTCCCCACAGAAGGAAAATCAAAAGTCGGGTAGGTGCGCAACCTGCACTCTGTTTCACTTACAGTCCAGGTACGGTCCTGTTCGGAGTTTTCTGACAGAGAACTGTATATAGTCACAGTGTGAGGTGAACCTGGCCTGCAGTGAACAGTAGTTGAGTAATGAAGCCTTACTGAAGGTAAATGAGGATCATCAGACAGCAGGAAGAGACAAAGCCTTGTTCAAGCAAAGGTTCAGCGTGTGATTGTTGTGGCAGCTCCTAAAAGGCAAGAGGCTCACTTTATTACAGCAGCTACATTTGAGTGCGTGTGTTTTTCTGGGATGTTCATTATGGTGTGTACACAGCAAGGAAACAAGGTAAGATGCTGACAGACAAAAACACACATTTTAAGTCAGATAAAAATCCTCCCACTAAACCAGCTTAAAATTGTTGAGATTTAATGTTTCACTCCACACCTGTTTCCATAGTAATACTAGTTTCTCATGTAAATACCTAATCTAATGTTATATTAAACAGCAATTTTGTTATAAACTCTAGGTGACTTCAGTCCTGACTTTATTTTGTAGCAGCACAGACAAACTGCTGGTAAAAATGTTGTGGAGCAGGTGAGTAGAACAAGTTCTGTGGCTTAATCACAAAATATGACTTTAAATGTTTTTTATTGATGTTTATCGCAGAAACATTGAAGATTAAGAGTTATTTAGTCAACATTTGTAAGTATTAGTTATGCTAAATAGCTTATGAGTACTAGTGTATGTTAATGTTTAAACTGGTACAAATAAGTTTGTTTTCTTACTATGGTTCATGTGATACTTGAACACATCATTTAAAACCCGTGGACATTAAAGACCTTATAACTAATTTAATCAAAGCCAAGGCAAGACTGTATAACTTTGCTGTTTCTCTCTCCTTACCTGTTTTGTACGTTTGCCTCCCTATATTCGGTCCTAGAGCCAGTTTTCGACTCTGTAAAGCCAGTGAGAAATCATGCAGCCACACACCAGTCAGCATTGCAACAAGAGCTTAGACCTTAGAAGGTGATGGATGTCATGTAAAGCTTTAAAATAGAAATGCCACCAATTGATTTACCAAAAACAATATGTGCACTATATTGTGTAGAATGTATAAACAATAATGACATTGATTAGAGATGAGGGTATAAAGCATCCTGAACACTGATGTCCCTATCTTGTAGCATAAGGACCTAAGGCATTGCGTTTGGGGCTGTCTGTCCATCCTATTCACATGAACATGACTTTTTGGAAGTAAGTTCAGGAAATTTCTTCAAAAATTGGCACAAATATGTCAAATGTGAACCGATTAGAATTTAAGGAGTCAAAGGTACTAATAGTACTAATGTGACATCATCAGTGTTTATATTACAAATCGTAGAGGAAATTACACATTCAAGAAATATTAATTTAAAAAGCAATACAATAAATAAACAGCACAAATCTAAATGATAATATATCAATAATAATAACAGCCAATATAAAGAAAAGGGAAATTGTGAAAATGTAAATAATAATAATAATAATAACAAGAACAGACACAAAAATAAGAATAAACAATAACCGCTGAAAACACTTGGTGATTGTCAACCCCCCGTTTTTTCTGTATAACCCATGACGATCATATCCTTCTACCTGCTTTTAAACTGGTTTATGTTTGGACACTGCTTTAGTTCCACATAAATTTTTTGTTATGAACTCTTTCGGGGTCAACTTCATCTATTTGTATATGTGTTGGGGAACATAGGCCTAACTTTGGTTATCAGCAGAATTATTATCAATTATAATAATAAATATAATAAATATTTTAATAACTAAATTTAATACGGGGCACCACCCTGTTTCCAGGGACCAATAACCAAATTGAATCAATCAGTCGAAATGAAGGGGTAAAGTTCGGCGCTGGCCGTCTTTACTCAGCTAGTGTTGCAACACTGTACACAAACAATCACGGACAACGACCAGTTAAAATATAACAAGCTTTATTTAACTGATACAAACTGATTTCCAATCAAGATGGCTCAATTTAACAAGGCACACTAACTTTAACTAATGGTACTACATGAACATATATATACAGGCTTGTGGTTGTATACGTGTGTGTGTGTGTGTGTGTGTAATGGCGGCCGGGACCGCGGTGTAACCTGGGTATGTGGCGTGTGGAAGGACTACAAAA
>OMLM01007977.1:0-23295 GCA_900302695.1 Helostoma temminkii
TCTGCTAATACTACTACTACTACTAATAAATAATAATAATAATAATAATAATAATAATAATAATGATGATGATGTTGTATTAGCATGTTAAATCTACAGATCTAGACTTTGTTTCAGTCCCTTAAATACACGTGTAGCCTTTAAATCCTCGCAGACACAAAGTCTATTTAGCAACTACAATTAAGACTTGGAGGCGGACTTGCAGGGATAATTGACAGTGGGCCTCTTGCACGCCAGTCCCGGAGGACTGAGGGCCTCGGGGCAAGGCAGACTGGACCAAACCACGCTTGTTTTTCTTGTCCGGAGATTGGCACAGCTCTAAACTGTCCCGGCAGACTCCCTGCCCTCTCGTGAGTGTTGGTCCTAATGTGAATACGTTTTCCGTTTTGCACAATAGAGATAAGCCTGTTTAGTGATTGCTAAATAAATACAGCCTGTAGTCTCATTTAAGCCCCGCTGGTAGTTACACCGTTAAATGTTTTGTTACGCATTAACTAAAAAACCCTGCTTCGTACTCATCTATTTTTTTTAGGTTTTCTTAACAAAAAACAGTTGCAGTTTTGATCAACATTTTGCAGTTTTAAATAAAATTAAAAATTAGAACTTAAATAAATGTGTTGAGCCTACCTTGTAAATCTGTGGTACTGTGCCCGTTTTGGTGCAGGTAAGGCTGGTCTAGTGAATGTGTGGGCAAGCTTGGCTGCAGCGGGTTTGCTCCTGGATTACAGGGAGAAAGAGGCTGCTGCTTTATGTAGGAAGCACCGTTATTCAAAGAGGCCGAGGGGGCCGGAGCCCAAGCCGAGGCTGAGCTCGAGTAGACAGCGTGAGGCTCCATGACTCCCCCGCTGGTGAGAAGCGGAGAGGCGGAATTGTCGTGGTGGGGATAATCACTCCCTGTGGATCCTGTACAACTTCCCATGTAGGAATGTCCACTGTTGGTTGACAAGTGGGACATGGAGTGACCGGACAGACCCATCCCCTCCATGTTACCTGCCAAGTGTCCATTCATCATTCCAATCCCACTGTCCAGAGACAAGCTGTTGGGCGGACAGGATAGGCCGCCGCCGCTCCCCTGAAAGTTGTAAGACTCGGGGATGTGGTTGAATCCCAGGCCGTTCATCATGCTGTACATGGGCTTCAGCGCCTGACACTTGCGCCTAAAACCCCTGGGTCTCCTTCTGAATGAGCCCTCCTCGAACATAAACTCACTAGCCGGGTCGATAGTCCAGTAGTGGCCCTTCCCTGGCCGTCCGAGGCCCTTGGGCAATTTTATGAAGCACTCGTTCAGGGACAAGTTATGACGCACGGAGTTCTTCCATCCCTGGTATGAACCTCTGAAAAACGGGAAGCGGCTCTGGAGAAATTGATAAATTTCACTGAGCGTCAGGCGCTTGGTTGGAGAGCTCTGGATAGCCATGACTATTAAAGCTATGTAGGAATAAGGGGGTTTCTCTGGTCGACGAATCCCTGCGTTTGTCTTTTTGGTTTTCGTGGTGGAGGAGGCGGTTTCCATCACCGCCGTCTGTCCGTGCGGTTTCTCCGGAGCAGACATGGGGCTGCTCTGGGCAGGAGTCTGCGCTGGGGGCTGCTGGACCTCTGCCGTCATTAGTTAAATTTAGTCGTCGAGATGGCAAACAAAATATGATTTCCACCTAGAAACACTACAAAGGCGAAAACTGACTCGCTGACATAAAGAACCGAAATATAACCGTAGGTAAAACTAACGCACAAACCAAAGGCGAGAAAGTCTTCAGAACTTTAACGTTTTCCTTTTTATCGGGTCCTGCCGCAGTCTGAAGCCGGACCGCCTTGTACGCTGCGTCCGAACTGGGATGAGGAGCAGAACAGGAGCCGCTTTCCACTTCAGTTGATGTGTTGTCGTGCGTCCGAGGAGCTCACTTTTTACTTATCTGTTGCCATCAGCGCATTGGAAGCTGGATGTCTTGGCCATCCTAAATTTGGGACCCGCCCAGGTCCCTCCTACTCCAGTGGTGGGCTGTAAGCATCCACATCTGTGTGTGTTCACTTTTCAGGGATTTTTTTCTGTTCCTTACCCTGAAATACAGAATATATATCCTACATAACCTGAACTTACACATACTTATATACCATCTGCTGTGGAATAGCAAGAAATTAAACTAGTTTATAATGTATCACACGATCATACAGTCATTAGAGTGAGTAAACTGAACAGGGCGTTTAGATACAGATTTTGTTTCTAACAATATAATTTTTGATTTTAATATTTATTTTTAATACTGAATATTGTTTTATTAAATGTCTACAACGTACTGTAATTATCATGCCTCTGTTTCAGGTCACACCGTTGATGCACCATCATGACAAACATGGGATATTTACATTGTTGTTAAACTTCAGAATTTTTTTATAAAATAATTTTTAGCTTATGAAAAGCAATTACCAGAGAACATGCCCCTCATATTCAAAGCCACCCTCCTGATTTCTGTAAAAGATAGACAGGAACATGGGCAGGATGTTTATACAGCAGAATGTAAACATTTTCCCTGGCCTTCTTTAAATAAAAAATCAAGCAAAATCCCCGTTAGATCAGCTAATACCCAATCTGATGGGATATGTCCGTGTGTTCGCAGCGTCTTGTGTAGATGCTGCTTTTTTACACATGAATATTGTTTGTCTGGTGCAGTCATAATATTTACGCAGGCACACAGGAGGAGAGAGGTGGAAACTCTGCCGAACTGTGAGCACAGAAACTCGGATAGGGACTTGAAATCGACTCCTGCAGCCAGTTTACCATCGAATGCTCCAGGAAACAAAACAAGGTGAGCTCATAACTTTTCAGGCTCAACATCACCAGCGCGACCGTGGCAGCCTTAATTCAGTCGGACAGCCTGGTGTTTAATATAGAATAACCTATAGGGTGATAAGAAAAACGAAGCTCCAGATTGTTTTTGCTTGAACTGAGATATAATTCATTCCAATTAAGTTGCGCATCAGTTTGTTTATCTGTTTGTGTTTTCAAAGTCTATAAATGTAATTTTAGATCATGTTAGTGCCTCTTGTACATCTGTACGAGAGAGCTACTGAAAGACGATCAGTCCATAACCTAAAACTGTTGACAGTAGGTTACTTATTGTTCCCTGGAGAACTCTATAGCTGCAGCCTGCAGTCTTGTGCCTCTCCGTGAGATCAGTTAGCGGGGCTCGTTCTGCTTCTGGTCTCTGTCTGGGTTATTTTTTTTCACTACTGCATGCCTATGGTGATTTCTTAATTTTGGCAATATGAATGAGAAAAGGGAGATAATTGTGGACGTTTTTTCTTATGTGCGTAAAGAGAATGATGGTTTCATTGTCTGTGCGTAAAACTTATTTTTTTCTTTTTCTGGCCACGTTTATGTGATAAATGTGAGAAAGTATATTTATATAAAAATTATCTGTGCATCTAAATTAGTTTATTGATGTCCAGTCACAGAGCACGAATGGATGTTTTTTTTTTGTTTTTTTTGCCTCAGTCGGTTTGCCATGGGGGAGCGATAAAACAATTCATTGTCAAACTTTCATTGTCAACTCAAAGGTGACAGACGCGCCGCTGTTAGTTTTTGCTGGTGCAGAGGAGATTTGAACCCACGGATAAATGAATGTTAGTATTGTTTTAACCGGTGCCTGCTCGGCCACTCGCCTGGAGTGAGGGCCACACATTTATCAGCATAACAGACCACCCAGCGCGCACCAGGGGCAGGCGCGCTCCCGTGCTCTCTCTGCCCACTGCATTTAATTACCGCTGATGACTTCATTCCATTAAGGGGCTTTTTTTTCTCACACACTCATTCGCTCCGCATGTTATTCTTTCTTTGTAATATATATGCCTGTACTTTTTAACTTGGATGCCCATCCAACGCCACTGCCTGTTGTGTTTACACAAACCATCAACGTTGGACGATTATACGCTGATACGCTACTCCCTGCTGCATTCTTCTTTCCACAGTAAAAAGCTCTCAAATCAGTTATTTTTATTAGCTCCATATTGTTGTAGTTTCAGTGTTCAGTGGGGGTGATACAGTAGTCAATCTGAACACGAATCCTCCGTAACATACTTTTATTTAACACCGATTCTGATGAATTCACCCACGTTTTAAAACATTTTACTGCTTCGTATATGTATATGAATATCTCCTATAAAGATTGCCATGAGAGTGTCGGTGGCAGATTATGTTCGTCATTACTGAGGTTTGAGTGCCGAGGTCAGAGCTTCCCTGTTGCGCCATAGCAGATAAAGTCATGCACTTTTCCATGACGTCCCATCATGAAATATTTGACAGCGCTGCATCCTCAGGAATGCTCGGCCACTTAGGTGGAGGTACACCGCAGAGTGCTCCGGGTTTCCGGGCCGTCTTACTGTTATTTAGTGCATTGAAAGCTGTTCTGAACTCCTCAAAATCACCTTATTGCAATATTCTGCAGACCTGTACATGTGAATGTTTTCATATTAGGTAGACTGCATAATTACTTTAGCCATCTTAAACTGTTGCACAATGGCGAATTACATCAAATCAAGACAAATGTGTGTAGATGATGTAGGTAGTTTCCTCTACAATCTGAAATCACTGTCAGAATATTTGAATCTTTAAAATAAGTTCAATTGTGGATGTTTTTATCGTTTCACATTGAAATCAAAATAAATCGGGCTGTGTTCTCCTACACACCACGTTACTTTGAGCAAGTCACGACATGGTTAACTTCAAAACTCTTCTTACCAATTAGGCGATTATAGATCTAACAGCAGCCAGCACTATAATTTGATCTGGACTCACAGAAACAGATTAAACCGATAGGGAGATTAAGCCGAGTCCAAAATGGCTCTGAGATTTAAAAATGTTGAACCCAGATTAAATTGTCTTTAAGAAATAAACCAGTTTTTCTCGTCGGCTGTGAACGAAGGCCGCAGAGGGTCACCCAGAGGCCGCGGGGCTTTGTTTGGACAACAGTGCGACAGAGTGATTGATCAACTGACCGTAAGTCCCTCCGACTTGAACTTGAATTGGGCTTTGAAGCAAGTGTCATTATATTATTAATACGCAATGTCATTATGTTATATATACTTATATGTGGTACTCACATAATAATGAGTTTAGTTTATTATTAGTTTATTAACAGACAACTTTAAATTTTGGTTTTTAGTTTTTCAATCTTTATTCTGCTGCCATTTGATGCAATTTGTTAAAACATCTGTCAGTAACATTCAGAAGAAAATACTTTAATCATATTGTTAATTTCAAATTAATTAAATAAATAGGCATGTCAAAGAAAATATCCAATTGGCATAATATTCATTAGGAAAATGTGTACTATATTAGTCTGAAAATTATTTAGAGTTTGATATCAGAATTGGCTTTTTAATAATACATATTGAACTGATTTCTTTTTTTCAACAAATGGTAAACAGGACTAAAATGTGATGGACAAGCATCCAAACAATGAAAACAAGCCTTAGATGAAGACATACAAGTGGCGAGCTGTCAGTTCTGGAAACTGTGAAACGTGTGTTGCAATTTCGTCTTTAAATAGCATAATTCTGAAATATTGTAGTCTAGATATTTTTAAAATTTTGATTAACAATGACCGTCTAAATTAAAAAATATATATATTAAACATGATAGATTATAAAATTGGAATAATCACATTTTTGAAGTGGAAACAGGCTTTTTGTAGTCTCCGACTTCTTGTCCATCAAATCATTTTAAGATGCCTCCTAAGTGGTTTTCTGGCCCCTTTTCTCTGTAGTGTCGCCTGTAGTTCACTCAACATTGTCGCTTTAATTGAAAACAGTGTAATGTCGAGGTGGGTACCCCTTCATCACTTTCTCTGCGCTGTAGGTGGCCGTGTATATTTTCGTTTAAGTGGTGTTTATGTGAACGAGAAAGGACGGGATTGCTAGCAGACCGCTGATTGCGCGCATTGGGCCGCTACAAGGATTTGAAGTGTATTTGATGGGCACCAACCTCCCAGTAATCAGCTGCAGCAGAAGTGCGCTTTACGACTTTTTAATTTTCTTGGATATGTGCCACGTGCCTTGTTTTGTGTTAAGGCGCAAAGAAAAAATAGTCCCCATGCACAGAATCTTTTATATCTTGACTGATTAAATATTTGTGTTGATGTTGTTAGTGATGTCCATGTTTGGTGTGGAAGCGCTGGAACTCATTCAGATGAAGTAGCGACACTACTGAAAACCAGAAACCAAAGCAGTTACATCACAGACCCAACTCTTTGACTAAATCAAGCTTAAATTTGAAAAATCAATATATGTGCAGCTCATGATTTATGTGAGTGATTTATTCTGGTGGGAGTTTAAAACATGTTTGTGAATCTGATCAGCGCAGCGCTGTTTTCTCACTGCTGATTCAAGCAAGGAGCATATAAAGAGACCGCCTTTTTTTAGCATATATATCTTAAATAAAATCAATAATAAAAATAACGGAGCTTGTATTTGCAGTGCATCTGATAACAATCTGATAATGATGAAAGTGAGATTAAAAAATCGGCTCCGCTGCACACCTGTAGCAGCTATTCAGGCTGCTGGTTACAGGCTTAAGCTGTAACTGATAATGAAGAGTCATCGACGGTGTTTGGATATTGCAAAGCTGTACTAAAATTAAATGTGT
This sequence comes from Helostoma temminkii, assembly GCA_900302695.1. Taxonomy (NCBI): domain Eukaryota; kingdom Metazoa; phylum Chordata; class Actinopteri; order Anabantiformes; family Helostomatidae; genus Helostoma; species Helostoma temminkii. The sequence continues at coordinate 6,638 of OMLM01007977.1, forward strand.
AATTATTGCATATTGAATGTATTGGAAGGTGTTAAATACACAGTGTATAAGTCACTCACAGCATGTTGCACAGCAGAAACACTCAGGGTGCTTTGAGGTCATCTGGTCTTTTGACGCTTGAATTTCGGAACGTGAAGCATTTCAAGTATTTATTTGTAATTTTGCAGCTGATGAGCTGGCAAAACATATGAGTCATGGTATGCTGTTATAACAGCAAAGTTATACGGGCATTAGTACCAGTCCCTGGTGCGCTATATTGTCAGATTAGAGACGAACCAAACCGGCCTCAGCTGTTCTGTCACTTGTTCCATGTTAAGGCTGATTCTCCTCTGCTTCCTCTTCTTTTGGCCCCGTGTCGAAAAGAAACAACTCTTTCAGACAATGAAAATAATAATAATAATGACAAATGCAAAACTCTCTGGTGTGTTTTGTGATGGTAGACAGTTCCACATAATTTAAACTGAAGGACAGAGGTGGAGAATATTTGGCAGGTCATGGCAGGACGTGGTTAGCAAATGTTACAACATTTTAAATACCTGCTCAAAGAACAGTAAGTAAGTTTCCATGCTGACTGATCTTTGTTTTTATTTTATTTTATTTTTAATGTGTGCGTGTGTGTGTGTGTGTGTGTGTGTGTGAAAAACAGAGAAAAACTGATAAAAAAAGAGTAAAGCACAGAGAAAAATACAAAAAAAATAGTAATTAAAAATTTTCCAAATATTACTTAAAAGGTTTGTACACAAGTAAATAAATGTGATTGAAGGTTAAGTGAAGAGTCTTATACTTTATAGAAATAATGTATATTTTTGCGTTGAAATGGGATTGTGAGGATTTTAAGAATATCTGGTTTTGCCGTGTTGACAGTATTTAGAAAAGAACAACAACAAATACATATCAGACTCTGTCAGGGATACAGTGACATAAGCTATTTTCCCTGGTGTATTCTCATTAAAGTTGTTCATAACAATTCGTTTTAGCTAAATATTAAATCCCACTGTTTGACTTTAAATGTTTACGTTTTAAAAATGTTAGTATTTGTGTGTGGTCTTTAAATCTGTTAACATAAACAAGATGCAAAAATTCATTGTTTTAATTTAAAATGACACAGAAACTGAGTTAAACAAAAAACTCAAAGTTTAATTTAAATGTTACTGTTTTATGAGTAATTATCATTTGTGCACTTATTCCTGTAAATGTTTCTCATATAATGTATAATATATATATCAATAAAATATAATTTCAACATTATTAGTGCAGTTTCAATAATGTGTCATTAATATTATTATTTAGATATGTTTTGCACAGTGAAAGTTTTGTTTTTCCATCTGGTGACCATATCTGCAGGTAGCGGTTAATGAAAGCAGATGGGTATGGATTAAATACACTGCATAGTGTGCTTCTTTCTGAAGAAAAAATTCTCACAAGATTTTTGTTTAGATGTTTCTTTGGCGCTCTGCTTCACCACTCCTCTCTGCTCTACTGTGGCCTTTCTAGGAAGATTTAGTCCCACACAGAGAGTGGGAGCCTGTTTGGTGCCCCACCCTGCAGCCTTGCACACCTCCCAGGGCCAGTCCATCATGGTCTGTCTGATGCAGGGAGAGACATCAATAATAAGAGCTGAAGCAGAAACCACAGTGGAGAACACAAAAGAGAGAGGGAGGGCAGACGCAGGCCACAACTGGCTCTCCTGCAGGTTAATTCCTTTGATACTGCCTTGATGGCAGTTTGATGGGCGCACATGGGGCGACATGGGTTTATACGTATGTGTTTACATGAGTGTTTACAGTACATAATATCTACGGTGTTTACATACAGCCCACCAACTCTTTTTTTCTTTACTCTGAAGGGGGATTTTCCTGTGGCAAGCTGCTTCGGAAAAAGCAATTAAGAATTCCCAAACAGCACACCACAATGGGAGATATCATTTCTGCAATGTGTGTTCCATGTCCCTTGCAGTTTTTGTCTGGAATGGGTTGGCTATTTTTAATCTGTGCACAACCAAACCCACCTACAGACAAACCACAAACTGAATAAAGGGGAGGGGGATGAGTGGGCATGATAATTGCCTATTATGGAGCTCAAACTCCTCTGTTCTGCCGTAAACAGCTTTGGTAGTTAACAACTTGATACCCATTGCTCTAGCCGGTTTGAAATTAGAGCATATCCTCATTGTCTGTGGGAACCCATAGCCTGTCTAGTGGTTGGAATCAGTCAGGAATGCTTTGGGATGGTAACTACATTCGGGTGTAATGCCCAGTTCTCCACAACGGAACACTAGGGTGGGAAAAAGGCCCAGAGCATTTCCTGAGTGGAGGGGGGTCCCAGCGAAGCATCACACGCATGGGCATCATGTGACAGTGATCCTGCCAGGCCTTTGCCTATGATTCCGAGTGAAGAGAGGAGTGGAGAGGAGTACAGTTGAGGGGGAGGTGTGGTGGGTCCAATGGGCAGTGCCAGGGAAAAAAACAAGAGGACAGGGAGAAACTGGAATGAAGACAAGAGCGGCACAAATACTGTATCTGTTGCAACTTGTGAAAGAAGGGCTAGGCAAAGGGTGATGAAGAGGAGGAAGTTCCAAATCTGCTGTCTGTATCTGTTTATTTTATTAAATTTTAATGTATTCCTGGTGGAGCCAGGCATGCACTTCAAGTTGTTAGAAATTATCTATGCTGCTTCGTTTTCTGCGTCTGAACCCAAAATGTATAAACGGTGTCTAAATAAAATCAGTGTAACTGTTAATGGCCCGGGGGAAATGAATGGTAGACATCAAACAGAAGGTTTTAACAGTGGTGAAATACAAGTCAGAGTTGCATTTTAGCCATATTGGATAATTTTCTTTATAAACAGAAATAAACAGTCAATGATTAAAAAATCTGACAGAATACTGTTAGCAGCTATTAACAAAAAACTCATTTAGCCATTTTGTATGTGCTTTTCAGCTCATCAGTTTATCATCTACTGTTAAGTAAATGGTTTTATTCTTCACTGCCCAACAAACTTTCCACTGAATGTCTGAGTGGATCTTAAAGCTACCTACACCTCAGTGTTTCTAGCCAGTAGTCTATTTGTTTAATATTCTGTGAATGGAAAGTCTTGCTGCTTTGGCCAATAGCAGTTCCTGTTAACAATGAAGGTACAGACAACAATCAGAGCGATTATCTAATCATGAAACAAGCCTGTATCTGAATCAGATTATTATGAGCCAAGATCAGGACCGATAAGGTGTGCATTTTTCTGTCATTTCAAAATACATTTACTGATATTTAAACTGTGTAGACACCATTACAAACTGGTTATTGCATTTATTATTATTGTGTGTGTGTATGATTTTTTGTTTGACTTTACTGAACCTGGATAAATTCAGATACTGTATGTGTTTATTTGCACTCATTTAGGTCCCCGGGAAATCTACAAATTTGGTTGCAAACGTGCAATAATTTGACATTATCTTTACGGCGGAATCCAACAAACATTATTGTAAAAGAGACTATTAGAATTTAATGCCAGTTGTAATTGTTGTAAATGCTGACATTAGGAGCAATCAGAGTGTACGTGTCTGTCTCTGTGTTTGTATTTCTTTGCACATGTCTGAAGCTGCATCATATGTACATGTTGATGACTGTGTATCTGACTTTAGACGTGTGTGCTTCTAATGGCTGTCTGTGGCTGCATGTGTTCATGTGTCAGTGCACATGAGAATGTTGCTGACTAAATATTTGTGTCTATATGTGCATGTGTGCATGTGTGTGTCCAGACCAAAGCTGGCAGCCAGACTTTCCTCCCTTTGGCTTGTGTAAATGTTGTGACGATCTTGGGAAGAATCCTACCCTATAGTTGTCAAAGGGCTTTTTATTTCCACCTGCTACCGGCCTCTTTCCGTTGGTCTGCTCTATAACAATGGTACAGGGAGAGCAGTGGAGTGCAAAGTGATTGATGTTGGACCGTATTTGGCCCTTCTTCAGATTGGGGCCTGAAAGGAAGTAGCCATCCCTCCCTTCCACCCAGACTACCCTGCAGTAACGCAGGGCTGAGGAGGGCAAAGTGCTGATCAGGACTTTCTTAGACATCCCTTTTTAACAAAGTGCCAATCAGCCCAGTGGACAAGTTGGCAGAACCATATAAACAAAGTTTCGTGACACGTGTATCAATTTGCCACTTGGTAAAACAGAATGAATAATTTGGGCCACATAATTTAATCCAACTTTATCCCCTCCATCTGTCTCCCACCATCATTATTTTTCTTGTCCTGTCTAGGGTGAAAAATACAGGTTCAAAAAATACAGATACAGGTTCATCACTGTTGCATTCTTTCCATTTTGCTGAAGAGCAAAATGGCAGAGAAGGTAATCTATCACCCAAACTGTCTGTCTTTCTCTCTCTCTCTCTATTTCTAACTATGTTTCTCTTTCTCCTTCCTTTAGGCTGGAGTGGGCAGGCGTGCGGCTTTGGCCACAGGAAGCTGTGAATTCTTTGGAGAATGGAAGATGTCTTATGGGGAGACATGCTGGCCCCCCACCCACCTACTCACCACCCCAACATGACCCATGACCCCTCCATGTGTTTATATCAGGCCATGGAAGTGAGAAATAGTGATGAGTCATTCTGGCTGTGTGTTTACACTCCGGAGTCACGCAAGGAAGGAAATCAGCCACGGTCTGCTAAAAGTGGCGAGGTGAGAGAGAATAGCTGCAGTCCCCAAGCATTGCAGTGATTTACCTCTCTGAGCCAAAATTTATTTCACGTCATCTCTGCTGCAAAGATTTTCGACCAACAGAAAACAGCAGCATTAGCAGCACAGTAGGCTGTGGTAGTAGTCTGAATGCAGCAAAACACGTGGTAGCTACTGAGGACAGGCTCGTGTGTGTGTTTTATTATTGCCATCCTAATTTTTTCAAGAGATAAAGTTGATCTAATAGACAGAATAATTAAATAATGCTTCACTGGGTACTTTCTAATGAAGGCAGGCAAAAGACATAATTCTCATAGAAAACCATTTTACCTGCAGATTAAATTTGTATCAGGAAATATATGTATTAAGCAAAAAAACTATACACACATTATGTTGTTTCAGCATGTCTTAAGGAGTTGTCAGTAAAGCCATGTTCAACAATTCCACAAAAAATTCCAAATTTACTTTTATTGTTAACAAGCTTTTTTAAAAAGAACTTCCATAATTTCATATGGTTCAAACTCCTGGTTATGATTCCCTACAAAAGAAAAAAATCCAACGAACAATTCAATTGCCTTGTTATTTCTGATACTTAAAAGCCATTTCATTACCTTTTGGATATTTTGTCTGACATTATGTCTATCACAAATTGCACTAAATTTAGAAAAAATAAATCTAATAATACTGTGTGTGTAATTATGATTGAGTTTATATTATGATTAAGTGGATTTTATGAAAGCACGCCAGCAAGTGTCAGAATAATCTACTGACTCCAGTGAAAAATCTGAATCCTGACATCACTGTATACAGGTCATTTAAATGACTGGACTTTAACAAGCATATCATATTAAAGAGGCAGACATGATGCTTGGGCCTTCACATACATCCCCGAAATTGTCTTGACATTAAATTTTTAGCATAATCATGCAGCAGTATTCTATTAACAATACCTGACATTATACTTTATAGGCTTGTTGTATTATATCTCACTCTATTGCCACATGTTTATGTTATATTTTGGGTGATCTTACAGTTTCACTGCTGTTTGAACCACACTGGAAACATGTTGCATTGTGCTGTGGAGGACTCTATGTTCTATGTACTGCAAGGTGTGTTTACTGTGGCTTTTACCAGTGTTTCAATCATAGTGTCATTGTTGTCCTCCAAGCTGAACAGCTTTATATTGCATATTGCACAACTGTTGTTTTCGAGACACAGCTGTAGTTACTGCAGTTGGTCTCTGTAAATAAAAGTGACACTTTATTTCTTTCCATCATTACATTTGTGCAAGTAACTTCATTGCTGACTGTAGTGAGTATCCTGTTACACACCCCCATACACTTTGCCGCAATGAAAGAGTCAGTGGCTCTTATTTTGGCTGATCTCTCCTGAATTGTAAGTCCTGTCAGCGGTTTTGATTGATAGTTGTGTTTATCACCATATTATTAAGTAATCAAGCTCACCACAGCTGGGCCAAAGCTCCTTAATTCCAGCAACAGCACACAGCTTCATGCTAATTAAAGGTTTGGTGAGAGTGTTTATTTTTGTGAATTTTTAAAATATAGTTGTCGGTGTGCACTGAGTGCACTGATTGTTGCATTTGTATCCTCTCTAGAACATTTAATACTTAGTGTTGAATCTTCACCAGAAAGTTCATGGACAGTGGACAAAAGATCATAATGCACAGACTTCAAATGAAGTGAAAAAAAAAATTGTATGACTACCAGTCAAACGTTTGGACACATATATGAATGACCATGTTTTTCATGAAAAGATATTTGCTACATTACTGTCACCATCATTGCAAAAGGGTTTTCTAATGATCGGTTATCCTTTAAAATTAATAAACTTGTATTAGCAAACATAATGTGATATTGGAAGATGATACTAATATTTGCTGATTATAGGCTTCAGTACATTTATGCAATTATTCCTTTAAAAAACAGCTGTTTCCAGTGCAATAGTCATTTATAATGTCAACACTGTCTGTATTTCTGATCAATTTGATGTTATAAAATCTGATTTCTTAAAAAAGCACAGAAATGTCTTTGTGTGTCCAAACGTTTGATTGGTAGTGTACATTAGTGTAAAACCTGCAAATGGCAAATGAGGTACACACAATGCAATATCTCTGCATATAACATAAGAGGGTCAATCAGTCTACATTCTGTGTATCAGCAGAGGTTTCTTGCTTCGTTAAAGAGCCTGCGGCAGGCTGCATTTGTGTATTGCTGAGGTAAATACAGTCATGGCAAAGTGGACGTGCTGCTGAGTGTGTCCTGACTGGAGACAGAGAGCACTGTGGCACTGTACTGACTGAGACACTGGCAGCTCTCTAGAGTTAATGTGATGAATGGCCATTTGGTAATGGGCCATGTATTAGGGTGAAAACACTCTTTTAAAAGCTTGAGCTGGAGCCATTGCTATGGGCAATTTGATTCAGGAATCAATCAGGTGGCAGATGTTTCATGTTGGATAACAGCACTTTGTCTTGCCCTCCTTTTCCTTCTTTTTGAAGGCAGAATTGCTTGAATAACTGTGTGTAGCAATCAAATGAAAATGTAACTTCATCCAATCAAAAACAATGATACAGTATTGTTTTAATATCTGGACACATCTGGCCATTTGTATACAATAGCTGATTGATCCAAGGTGAGAAAGGTGAAAAATTAGGCCCACTGCCACCAGATTGTATGAACTCAAACCACCCCAGAAAGGACTGTACTGTACACTGAGTACTTGTAGTGCACATTGTACAAAAGCGTAATTTCCAGTAGTACAAATGATTAAATTGTGTGTCTTGTACTTTCAGATTTTGTGACGTTTATTCAAGAAGTTAAATATGTTGAATGTGGAATGTGTACAGTTTTTCTTACCCCATAAAAATATTTGATGTTAGGATACACATTTAGAGGTGTTAGTGTACCTATTATGGTGTTTTGTGCAGTTATTCACAATTTCCCACTACTATGAAACTGTATTCATTTGATTGTTATATGTTACATACTGTCAATAGATTTTATTCACTGCACCTTGTTCATAATATATTTCAATTGCTGTTCTCTGGACAGATGGTAACCTTAAATTTAATGTTTTGATTTTTTAATACTGAATTTTAACACTGGATTGGTTTTCATTAATAAATTTCCTTAATGCAAGTTGTAACTGTTGGTGGTTTACCAGTATTTGTCTGTTTTAGTTGAATTCATTTTCTTTGTTGGGTTTGCTCACAGGTAAGATAAGACAGAGGATCCAAGATGCTATCAGCCATAAACTTTAATGATGCTAAACAAGCAAACTAATAGTTTGAATATATGTAAAAGGTAAATAAAAGGTTAGAATGTTTTGTAAGCATAATTATTTACAGAAATTATCTTATGTGTGAAAGCTATTTGCTAGAGCTAAATTTAGCTTCAAAGTTAAATTCAAATGAAGACCCACTTAAGGACCTTATGATGAGTTGAGATGTTTTTCGGCAGTGGTGTGCAGACTCATAAGATAAACACTGCCAGAAACAAATTCAGCAGTATTGAAACTGTTGGTGGTCCTGTTGTTTATAAATGTTCGGCAATGGGTTATGGATCACTGTTCATACTGTCAAATTATATAAATAAGTAGACCCTAGACCATCCTTTACTTAATCAATAATAGCCGCTATGTGAGATATATGACTGTATTAAATGCTGGAATTATAGCTATTTAACCTCAGACCTCTGTGGCTAAGTGGATTTACACTGCTTTATCAGTTTTTTTTCCTGAAGAGGTCATGTGAACCAGAGGAGTCCAAAAAATATCTGAATCTGAATTTCCCCATCTAGGCAAAAGCAGAGATGATCGGTGTGTTTAAACTGCTGTCTTTTATGGCGGAGGTTTAATATTTTGTTAGTGTTTTACCACAGAGGTGGACAAATATTAATATTAAATCAAATCAATTCAGCTGTGATTTCAGACTGAGTCTTTATGGTAAGTGGATAAGCTTCAATAGCAAATGGGAAAAATTGTTAATCTGGCATTAACACAGGGGCCTCTGAAGCATTTATCTCAGATTTGGATGGTAGTGGATTCCTGTTCTGCTCTTAATATCTGACACACAGCAACATGCAGGTAAATTTACAGTAGACTGCCAGCAGCCATCATTAATGTGTGGAAAATCAAAGGCAGCGATTTTTCATTTTTCTCTGTCCAGAGAACTTTATCACAGGTGTTGGAAAAGACAGACAGATGGACAGACAGGCAGCCACATGGTTCCACTTTGAAGTCTGCTAATTCCAGGGAATCAATCCTAAATGACACCTATGGGATACACAGAGTAGAGTTCCTTCAGATGCAGATTGGTGGTGGTTTGCAGATGAAAGACAGTAAAATAAATAAAGCTGTGGCTAGCAGGCAGAACTCTTCTGTCCGCACAGTACAACCATAATGGGATACATACTGACATGAGGGAAGAGGTGGAGGCCTGCTCCTGTTTTCACCACTGTTGCCATGGAAACACTGATGGACAACTGCTGCTAGTCCCGGGTCTCTGTGTTGACAGTTGTTGGGAAAAATTTCTAATTGTTAGGGATAGTTACCTAATAATAGTGATGAGCAGAAAGCAGCTCTGTTACTTGTCACACACTCTACTTGCTGCTCCGCTGCTGCTGATACTGTTTTAATCCTAAAACATGTTGTTAAATCACACACAGTGGTATCAAATGGCTTTTTAACTTCCTCCAATCAATCTTTTCATCAGCTGCTGTGTCTGCGGTCGGCCTGGAGTAAGAATAGTAATGGTAAGACAATACTGGCTTGTCTCATCCTGGCTGGGATCATGTATGATACTCCTACAGGTTACACTGACCTCCTACTTTGCCTTTGCACAATTTAACTTGGTATTGTGCAAAAGTCTGCTGCAAAGCTCTTTCAGGTTGCTCTGCACATTATCTTACACTCAAAATGTGTCATTTGTGTAGAGAAAGTGAATTTTACACAAAAAAGTATATATATGTGTGTGTGTGTGTGTGTGTGTGTGTGTGTGTGTGTGTGTGTGTGTGTGTGTGTTTTTATTGAGGTCACAGTGTGGATGGAGTCTTACTAGAATTCATTATGTTAAGAGGTAGTTCTACCGTTCTGGCCTCTCTTTTTACATTAATGAAGGGTCCAAAACGTTAGAGACACATTTTAATATAAGATTTTTATTTCATCTGCAGAAGGTGGATGTTTCTCTACTTCATGCACATATAGGCTCAAACCTAGTCACATTTACCACGGTCATACTTAATAAAATACCCAACCATTGCATTAAAAAAAAAAATATTTTTTTAAATTTTATTTTCTAGAGTGTATTACTATGTACAATTAAAAGTCTGGAATATCAGTGTAGGCGGAGTTGACCTTTGGCAAGTTTGTGTGCACCGTGTGAACCCTGTTGTTAAGTGCCTACACTTTTGGAAATAATCAGATTTTGCGATACAAATATAGATATTAGATAATTAAGATGTCAAAGCAAACATCCGTTGCAAAATATGTAAAGAACCTGTAGTTGCGGGAAAGGCGCGAGAAACAAATAGAGATTTTGCTTAAATGAAGAACTGTTTTATTCATCAAACCGGATTCAACACGTGTATTTTCCTCAGTGATCACTCGTCTGAACCTTTTTGACTTTACAGTCGCTGGATTATGCTGACGTTATCTCCGTATTCAACTGCGAGCCTCTTCACCTGCACCAGGTGCTGAAGCAGCGAACTTCATGGTGAGTTAAATGCTGCTTTTGTGTCCGCGGTGGCCGCTGAATGACAAAAAGTCCATGTGTTCACTATAACATACATGACGTGCCACTGAAGTTGCACTGGAGTCCTAAGATTGTTGTACAAATGGAAATTTGTTTACACGCATTGTTGGTTTTGCCTTTAGTGTGGGTAAATGTATCGTTTTCTGCTTGTATGAGGATGTGGGATTGGAATCTGCTTGATGGTGCTTTAGTATCTGTCTGTCTTCTTTAGGCCTGGCTGTTTTTCTTTTGGTTCTGCGGTTGTTTAGGTTTGTAGTCTCAGTTAAGTCTGCCAAGTGCATATTCAGGACTATAATGTCAAGCCATTAATGTAGATTTAAAAAAAAGAAATGTAGGTTTCTTTTGTTTTGTTTTTTTTTAGGCTTAATTTAGGCAGGACAGAAGGATGATGATGAAAAATACAGATAAATAACAAATCCAGATTACCTGTCCCATTGCTTAAAACCTTACCTTAAAACTCAGCTAAAGAAGCAACAATAATGATTTTGTGACACGCAAAACTGTGGAAGCTAATAATGGTCCAGTACACATTTTATATAAGTGAAATTTGTACTTGAAGTAGGAGATGTCTTATGTTCAGCAGTTAAATTTAGGGAAATGACAAGAAGAGAGAAGAAACTGCTATTTAGTTCTAAGTTATTCCAATAAGAGAAGTTGCATATCTTAAAACACGTCTACAGGAGACCTTTAAAATAAAAAAAGTCTCTTCTCTCCTGCAAAGGTAACATCACTTAACAGTTGGTCCAGTTAATGGCTCACTCTAATTAAAGCCTGTTTAGAGGGACACAAATCCACTTAAAGTAGAGGCATTATCAAGGTTTTGTCACTGGTGCCACTGAGGTGATTTATTCAGATTCTGGTAAACTCCCGTCTGATGCACATCAACAAATCACAGTCTGAGGTCTGCCAAACCCCACACCATACTCATCTCCGTCTCCCCCTTTGACCCCAACACAGCTTACTGTGACTGGGTGTAGCGCCCAGCACAGATATCACCTAGGAGCCATTTTTAAAGTCAGATTGACCAGAAGTCAACTATCCTGCCTTCATGACTTTCCATACTAGGGATTTATATATATATTATAAACAAATTCCAATGTTGTTGTTTTTTTTACTTTTAAAGACCCAAAATGTTGTTTTTCAAAGGACTTACCTTAATACACAAACCGACCTGTTTGTCCAGTAGAGCTGTGAGTTTTAGTAATTATTAAGCAGACTGTGACCACAAGCAGTGCAGTGTGACCTGGGGCTCAGGGTGATAAGATCCCCATAACTCTACTTTATCCCTCTGCTCATTATCAACCTCAATCCCAGATCTGCCCTCAGCCCTCAGGCTGCAGCAGGCTGACAGGGGGCTCTCTACCTTCCACAGCTCTCTGCAGCCTGAAGCTTACTGGGGAGACACAGGCTAAGCTTGACTAAACCCCAAACACTTGACAGTTTTATGCTGTGGGAGAAAGGGTTAAACATTTATAATTAGGTTATAGACTCCTCATTGGTTGGTGGATAATTTTTAAGATAATATATTTGTATCATGTTCTGTTTGCTTTTTAAATTGGTTTTTAACTTGTTAATTATGGCAGCTTCTGTAATACTGTGCATCACAGAGTTTAGTTCATTTGTTATAGTGTCTGTTTGTTGTCCTGGTGGGTGGTAAACTGCCTGTCTATTCTTATCATGACACTACCAGTTCTGCATTAGTCTCAGCCATATACTAGACGGACACATGAGCACATCATCAACTCCGGACCGAGGCCTGACCATAGTGCTCTCCAAATTTGGCTTTTTGGTAGGAAACTTTTACTCTAGTTCTCTGTCCGTGAGATCATGTGATGTATTTATATATGCATGTAACATTTTGCCTTTAGCCTCATGCTGTTTTTCCGAGTCCCCAGTATACGCTTCGGGGCCACACATTTTTCATCACATTATTTGAGCGGCAGAGCACTGGACTGTTTTAATTTGTTTAACTTTCTTGTCCCTCTAAGAGCATTTTTATGAAGTCAACTGCTGTCCCACCAGGGGCATATGACTGATTTTAAACATTAACCAAAAGACAATTATGCATCACTGTCTTTCTCTCTCTGCTTATTGAATGCAATGCTTTAGTACATTGGAATTGTAAACATATTGCATCTTAAATTATGTGGTGTTGAACGTTTGTTTCACTTTATTTTACTGATATCCTAGGCACATCATTTCGTGCTTTCCAAGTGTTTCTGCTTTGGTTTGTGCGAGCCATTCAACTGCTTGTTTACGCATCTATGTTTATGGCACGTGTGAAGGAAAGTTCATGTCAGCTTGCCCGGGGTGCATGTCCATGTTTTTGCATTTTATATTTAGTGTGAGAGGTATGAAGTTCTCGTAGGAGCCACTTCCATTATCCCAGCTATGTCAGATAAATAGAACAAATTTTAGTCTGATGACAATACAACTATCATCAAATTTTATTTGATCTCCCCAAAACAACAATAAAACAATTTTTTTTTAAAAACTTTGTCTAGTCTGATTCATCAAGAAGTAGTGATTCATCAAAACTGAAGACAACCGTCCACAATTTAAAAGTGGAGTTAAAATGAGTACAGACAAATGTATTTTTTAAAACATGTAAATTGCAAAAATAAAAGTGAAGATACCTTGTCAGTCTTTAAGGGAAAGTTGCAAACTGTTGTATCTTTAACGTACATAGAGTTTTTATAACACTGAAAGTAACAGAGAAAATTCTTTTTGGATTACCTTACTGTAAAATAAGAATATAAATTTTTGTTGTATTTACTTTAGGGGGTATAGAGTAACCAGAAGCATGCCACAAGAATATGAAAAATTGTGTTTTCCGAATGCATGCATTCACTGTTGTTAGCAACAGAGTTGTTCAGTCCTTAGATGTGGTTATATTTCAGTTTGCAGTTCTATTTGTGAAGAGACAGTGTCAGTCTATCTGTCAGTGTTGTGTAATTGAAGGAGGCTCACTAAAAAGAGCTTGGCAGGCACTGCAGTAAAAGTAAAATCCAAAGCAAAGTAAAACGCAAAACAGTATTGCTGTTTCATGCTTAAAAATCATTAACACAGACCCTGTTAGTGAATGCAAATGAGACAGACCCCACATACCAGTCACAGTTCTCCCACCTACTCCCCTCACACCCCTTGATCTTTTTTTTCTCCACATTATACCAGAAACCCCTAACTTTTGGGTAAAACCCTCAATATCCCTTAATTTTTTTAAGTGTATTTCATTTCCCAGTTCACGTTTTTCTCTTTTCATTTACCACTCATTTAGACAAGCTGGGCTGCAGAACACCAGTGTCCCAATACTGGGAAATAGCTGTAAAATGATTCATCTGGCTGACCTTTACAACATGCATGCATTTTTGTGCCTGTGAGTGCGTATGTAAGAGAGAGGACTGAAGAGCAGAATGGGGGTGGAGGAGTGCAAATTTTTTTGTTTTAATTTCTCAATTGGCCCTAAACCAGGGGTCAAAGGTTGGCTTAGCACAACAGCTCTGACAAGATAAGCACCTGTTTCTCTGCTGTTAGAGGCCAGAGTTATCCTATTACCCTCAATATGTAAACCTCTCAAAGGACCTGTACACACATGCATAAATACTGACGTAAATTTGGGAAAACACTAGCACTGCTCTCTCAGGGAAACCATTTACACTGTCAACACCTTCCACCCCCATAACTTCAGACGTCCAGTACTACCTGACTACAGACTACTCGTCAAGAACTTTGTTTTGAGCTTCGTCTGATGCTTTGTTTACCTCGTTAGGAGAATATGTGTAATTGAATGTTTGAGGATGCTCATTACACTTCACAAGTTAAGGGAAAATGCTCTGTGTATAAAAGGTGCTGGCATAGATTTCTCTGTGGGAATGCGATCCTTTGGGTTGGCATTGCCATATTTTTAGACCATAAATAGACACAAAGAAACCACCTTTCACTGCCACATTTTAGCACCCATAATTTGACCCACCCCTTGTTTATCCTCCCTCGGGCCTGCATGAATTTTTTGTTTTTCTGCTAGTGAACAATGAGGGGGTCGCCATAGTTGGCAGATAGAGCATGCATAGACTTAGAAACAGAAAGTTAACAGTATGTTTTCTCCATTCCCTCTGTGTTAATCCATCACAATGAGCAGGAATAGCTTCATTACGTTAACGATGCAACTAATCAGACAGTGCCAGCTCAACAGTTGGCGTGCCTTTGGCTCTGAGCAATGCTGCTGTTCAAAGCTGAAGTGAATGAATATATTGTCTGACTGTGTCTTTCAGAAAGGGGTTGGCTTTAGAGACAGTTTCCACGTACTGGTGCTAATGCTGCCAAATCTCTCTATTTTCTCGGGTACTCTGAAATCTCATTAGACCAAGGTTGGCTGTGATAGATTTTAACACTTCTGAGGTAAGGTTAGCAAAATCCCCCATGGCCCAGAGACCAAGTTAGGTACAGTGTGCTGAGGTGAAATTTGTCAACATGCAGCAGTGTGGACAGGCATTCATTAAAGTGTCAGGAATGTTTCAGACTTCTCCTTCTCACCCTGTGGATTTTTCTCTTCTTGAAGTCTGATTGCTGTTTCAATAGAAACTACTAATTAGGTCCAAGTGTCCTGAAATGCCAAGAGCTTTAAGATCCAGTAGTTGTTATCTGTGTTGTAAACATTTGTCCTACTCTGTCAGTACTCCCCAGCAGTTAATAATAGAGTTCCCTTATGTGATGCATTTGCTTTCATTTCCATTCATATGTCACTTTCTCTAATAATTTTTGCTGTACTTAGGTCCTTATCCTCTCCTGCAGATAGAGTATGCAAGTTGCACTGTGTGTGGTACCGGCCCAAAGAGCAACCGTGTGTGTCTGACAGGCAGCACTGTTAATCCATACATGAGTAAGGGATCATATTACTCAGAAGTGTGCGTTTTTTATGTCGAGGTGGGGGTGGGGGGGTACATACAGTACTTGCTATTGTGTGTTTGCGTGCATGGAAGTGTCTTGCCTCACCATTCGTTGTTAATTAGGTATGGTGATGTGAGTATATTGCAGGCTTGCATGATCAAACACATTGTGGTGAATGTGAAACCGTACAGGGACCAGAGGAAGCAGTCACGAAATCTGCTTTGGCTGTGTGTGTGTGTGTGTGTGTGTGTGTGTGTGTGTGTGTGTGTGTGAGCACCATCCCTCCAAGCCTGGCGGGAATAATCTCTGGATGCTGTGGCCCTTTCACTAAGCTTGGACTTTCCTTTGTATTAATCACCCTCCTCAAGGTCTGATTTCTTGGCCTCACGTGCTGAATCTGAGGCCTTGACACTCAACTCTGGTCTCTGCTGTCCGTGAGCATAGAGTCAGCATAGTTTCCCACAGCATGTGGTTTCAGATGTGTGCGAATGCATGAGAAGGAAACTGGAGAGATTTGACATGTGCATGGTTGAGGCAGAGTGAAGTGGAGGGGAAGGGGTAGGGGATGTGGAGAGGAGAACAGGAGGGGCTGCCTACATGAATCTGTGTATGACAGCCAAAACTGGCAGACCTGATAAGAAGGGTCGGTCCAAATGAATGGGGGTCAATACTGGAGTGGTGTAGTAGGGATCCAGTCTGGTAAGAGAGGCACTCTGGGGCACAGGGGTCCCACAGGTCACAGAGTCGCACAGACAGGGTGTGTAGCTTTACATTGTTCTGAAGCAGCCTGGCCACATGAATGGCGGCATGTCACAAGGAAAACACTTTCTCACAATTGTCTTTAAGAATGTGTGTGCTCATGAGTTTTATGTTCATGTTTGCTACAGTACTTTTCTGTTGTATTATGTAATTAATGTGGAGAACTGTCAGCTGGTTAATCAAGTCATTAAACCACCTTATGATCAAAGACGAGGACTAATAATTGTACTTCCTCATTTATCTTTGCACTCTATCTTCCTGATAGCATCATTTAATCTCTATATTGTAAGTGTTATTGGTAGAGTATTTTTCTTTGCTGAAATGATGGTCTGTTCTACAGATTCTGTTACCACTGATGATAAGTTGTGTCTTGGAACAGGCTTAAAACAATCTAAAAATGCTGTATTTTCTACGGGGGGTGGATATTGTTGCTTATCACCTCTGTTGAGCTTTTTTGCTGATAATGTTTCACACTGGGCAGCATGAAGAAATCAACTGAAGGACCCCAGTCCTTCAGTTTTTGTATGGTATCTATTTATACCTTAATTCTGCTGGCTGTACTTAAGCTCAAAT
>OMLM01007977.1:30934-45941 GCA_900302695.1 Helostoma temminkii
TAATGATGTATTTTGCTGTTTGACTGTTATTTTTTTTATTAATCCAAGAATAAAAAGTTAAAAAAAACTCTCACTCTACTCATCTATTACATATTTAAACATATTTAAGACATATTTAAAGCACATATTTTCCAATTTACAATTTAAATAAATGATTTTTCAGATCAATATTCAGTATTACATTATGAAACAAAACTGAGTATATCCCTGTTCAATATCAATGCAATCTATATATAAGTTAAACGTGATCTGTTTGTATACTGATTGCAATTCCTTATGGTTCTTTACATTGTCTTAACGTTGTTTATTCAGTTGGCCTTATGGCACCTTAACTCATATTCACTTTTATTGCATTGAGGTTGTACTTTGGGACCTGTATTTTCATTGTACTCTATCTAACGTGTTTGTTTATATTTATATATAACCTACCCTTGCATTTTGGTAAGATTACTGAATTGTCTTGTAAACTGTAAATGTAATGTAAATGTCCCAACAAACAAATTTAAGTTAATCAGATGGAATTTGATTGTATAGCTAATTAATTATTTATCCTTGAACATCTGAGAAACTTGTCAAGCACTTTTTGTCAGGCCAGCCTCACTGAAAAGCAGCCCAGCATCATGTCATTACCTGAGGTAGGGTTGTTGAAATATGTACAGTGAGAGACATCCCTTAAAACATCAAACACAGTTCTAACAAATATAATGTGACAAGCTGCACTGGAGCTGTGACAAACATACACTGAATGTCTGAGGGGTTCAGTTTTGATAGATGATTTGTTATGAGCAAGAAGATGAAGAATTTAGCGACTTTATTGTCCTGTGTATTAAACAACACTTTTACACAATTAACAGTGGATTTTACTCACTGAACCTCTGAGCCACTGCATTACATCCCTTCATTCGTTATCTGTGTATGGAGGGTTAAAAGGCCATCTATAGCCTATGCCTCCTCCCAGTTCAGGCCACTGTAACCTCCAGGCCGCTTGTCTGACTCTTCAAATGCCCTCTTCAGCACGGGGTAATTGAGTGGTAAACAGATAAGGAAACAAACTGGGTTGATCTGCTGGTATGAGCAGGGAGGGGAGGAGGGGGGGTCCCAAGAGCATCAGGGTCATTGGCTGTTCTTTCTGGAATGGCAGAGGAATGTCAGACACATCCAGACACATTTTATAGTTCTATGTACTACTAGGAAGGGTGGTGCTGGTAAAATCACCTAAAAACAACAACAAAAACACAGTATATTGTATTTTTTTTTTATGTTTTATATAAACAAGTTTAGAATTGCATCCAGAGTTGCTCGCATCTATTGAACACAGGTGGAGTATCTGTGTCCAGATGGTATTATACTTAGTTCAACATTTTGCGTAATAAGATTATTCACTTCCTTTAGAAGTGAGAGAGAGCAAGAGAAGATTAATACAACTCTTCAGCTTGTACACAGAACAGGGTGCAAGAGCAAACCTGGCTCTGTCCAAAAATAAAATAAGGTGCCAAGACTATGTTTTTTCATACAGATTAAACCAACAAGTAATTACATGTTAATTAGTAAGTAAACTTTGGTTTTGGATAGAGCAGATCCTCAACTAAACTAAGCTGAACAGCATCTTTAACTTCATATGTATCAAGCACGTATTGAGTATCGGGGTGGTATTATTCTTTTCATCTAACTCTTAAGTATTTGAATGAGTAAGTATTTCACAAAAATGTTAAACTATTCTTCTAAACTAAACAAAAATATTTAAAACAAATAAATCTGAGCATCTCTGGAAAGGAAAAAACACTATCATAACAGACAAATTGGTCAAATTAAAAATACAAACTGCTGCAGATGATTGAATCTTGTCTGGTCATACCATGAAATAATCAGTAACACATTTCTCTCTCCCTCTGTGTATCTTTCTCTCCCTGTGTTTCCTCCAGTGGTGGTTTCTGTGCTGCTGTCTGTCAGTGTTACTGCTGAGTGCTACATGGTGCTGAGCTCTGGAGTTGCTGTCATTGCCAGCTGCTCTCTTTATCAGCTGTCATCACTTCTATAAGACCATCACTGCCAATTAATTCCCTGTGTCCCCACACTACTATACAAGAGCTGCAGCTCCATGTTTTTGTGTACTATTCTTGGGAGCTACATTAGCAGTGTTCAAGGCTGTGACGTCAGCTCAGGGGCAGCTGTTTTTATTCCTATGTCCTCCTTGCACCTACTCTCAGGGCCTGGCAGAGTGCTGAGTAAGAACTTGGGAACTTTTCATGTTCTTTTTACTTCTTACAAAATAATTTATCTGACTTATTGTTTACTTCCTGCTATTCTTTGAGTTTAATGAAGGTCATGTTAGGGGGCTGTTAATCTCTTTCATATTTGTGCAAAACACAGTTTTAACACGACTGTAGTGAAAACTCACATGTAATCGGGAACCAGCACAGATTGATATTCCAGTGAGACAGAGGTGTGTACACGATAATGTTGTGCTACAATCAGAGTAAGGTTCGAGGGAGGGGGGTAATCAACCCTGGGGTCCTGGCTAGCCCAGTAATGGCCCAGTTTTATCATCCTACGACTTCCTGCAGCCTCCTCTCCTGGGAAGGCCTGCTGGAGCTCTGCTGGAAGCCCTCTGATAAAAACTCTGGCTAATGTTCACATGCTGCTGGGAACGAAAGAGAGACCGAGATGAAGAAAAAGAAGAAACAGCGAGGGGGAGAAAGACAGATAATGCAGAGCTTTAGCTATTAGCCTATAGAACATGCCGGTAGCTATCGCTCTTCACTTAAAATGATGTGATAAAATTTGGTGTGGGGTCATGGTGACAGCCCATGAGAACACTCTCTTAGAGACATGTGTCACATGTGGGTAGCTATTAGACAGAAGCATTAGACTAGAGACCAGAGCATAAGAGTGAGCAGATGAGGGGAAGGAAGATTGTTATTTTGGTGTTTTTGGCCCCAGATGAGAGTAGGTCCAGTCAGAGCATAGGCATTTTGGACGCCAGGCATGAAAAACCATGGGAGAAAGGACCAGGAAGAAGAGCGATGATGATCACATAGCCTCAGATGATCCCAGGGCACCACATGGTTTCCTGTGTTGGGAAACAAAACGACTGCCACTGAGATTTAGAAATGGGTAAAAAAGGGAAGTAAAGGGCAAGGAAGTGAAGAATGTATGAGTGGTAATCGAGTCGAAAGAAGTGAAAACTCACTGGGGAGATTACACTAAAGAGACAAGGAAGGGGAAAGACACAGAAGATGAACCGATAAGCACTCTGCCTACAGAGCCTTGGATGTATGTGTACGATATGACCTTAAACTCAAAGAGGTTGAAAGGGTCTCCAGCATGTCACAGCACATTAGTAAATCTTATTGCAGATTCTCTTGTCACGGATTTCCATGTGACATTTTCTCACGTCTAAGGAGTATCTGCTCTTCTTTAAGAATAACTTCTGTTCATTTTACAATCCGTCATATTCCTTTATAGCTGTGCTGCAATTTGGAGTTATCACATTCACATGGCTCTGTATCTTGCTTTCAGTAAATCAGGCCTCAGTGGACTGCTTCTGCCCACTCACAATAATCTGTAACAGATTCCGGAAACTGCCATTAGGCTGCCATTATGCATAATTCTAATTAGTTTTTCATGCACAGACGAACTGTCATATTTGGCAGATTATTTTGTGATTTTATACACTAAATGCATGCTGAGCTGTTGATTTCCACTTCTCTTGTTATTGTAATTTCATTTGCACTTCTACGGCAAAAACCTTGTTGCTAAATCTCAGTGGATAAGTTCAAAATAATACATTATCCTCATGCTTTAAAGTGTCAGTCTTAAAAAGCCGGAATAACTCTGCAGACAATAGAGATGAAAACCAGAGTGGCCACAACTACCAGTTAGTCCAGCAAATGTACCAGTTTTACAGCTTAAACAGAGGGCAGAAGACAACAGGAATATATGATGAGTTCATTTAATAGGCTAAATGCCTAGAATATAAATAAGTACTAAATGTCTGTGTAAATAATCAGGCTATTATTATTATAAGATCTGACGGATGAAATTAAAATTGTCTAATGCTGCATTTATTGACCAGTTTCCTATTCTCTATAACTAACTGACTTAGTGGAAAGTGTTAGCACTGAAAGCTGTACACTAAACAAGAGCTACCTTACTTATTAAAATTGAGATTAACAAATTAATTGAGATTTTGTTGACTTGTGCTTGATAGCGTTGCAACTCCATTATTATATATGCTGTATATTGTAATTTGGAGACTGTAGCCAGTGTACTTTGCTGTTTTGGTGAAGGTCATATAAAGTGTAAAGTGTGACACAGTCTGTATGTAAATGTGTGTGTGTGCATGGGTTTTGGTTGGTGGGGTCTAAATCAAAAGTCCTGCACTGGTATTTAGTCCCACTCCAGTCCAGGCAGTGCAGCATTTGAAAAGTGTAGAGACATGTACAACATTATAAACTTTATTTTGCTTGTTGATATACTACAGCTGAACATACAGTGATACTTTTAATGGTCTTGTTAACTGTTTGTCAGTACACAAACTTTTAATGTCAGACGTACGTACGTTTTTATTCTTGCTTGAGTGGTGTATCCCCCACTGCCAGCTGACTTGCAGTTCTAGTATTTGAGCTCTGTACCAGTTACTCTAATTTGTTAAAAGACAAAAGTATCCATGTCTGTGGAAGTGAATTTCTGCATTACACTTGAATACACTTGAAGTTTTCACAAACTTTTGGGCGTCAGTATGTTTCCCCATTGATGGTTTCTGTTGTCACTTTTATTAATGTTATCACTGAAAAGCAGAGACACAATAGTGCTATTATTAGTCTATTTGGATCCAAAGAACATACATGTATTGTGTTTGGGGGTTATTTGGCTAAACAATAATTAGCTTGTTAACACTGAATTACCACAGCTTCCATTAGTCCCAAAGTGTAAATGCTATCAAAACGTTAAGCGAGCTGTAGCTGCTATTGTTTTAACACAAGCTGCTCAGATTTGAACAATTTTGAACAGAAAACCCCAGAGAGAGCGAGAGAGCGAGAGAGACAGAGAGAGAGAGAGAGAGACACACACACACATAGAGAGAGAAAGAGAGAGACACAGAGAGAAAGAGTGATGGGAAAATATATTGTCTTACTGGAAGAAGTGGAACAGAGGCTAGGATGAAAAGGGGATGGTATCTGGCTCTTTGCTCCATGTTTCATCATGTAGAAAAATATTTTATTTTAGGAAACATGAAAGACTTTTGACGTCTGCCACAGGAAGAGTGGTTTCTCCACAGTGCTGTCTGGGTGGGGCCAATGCACAATGTTGAATGAATTCCATTAGAGCCTAAATTACCTTTAATAATAAAACAACAGGCAATTACTGGGGCGCCATTAGCATGGTATTGAGGTGTTTGCTCGTGCGTGTGGCGCGGGCCGAACATATGGTTCGGCTCATGGCAAGCCCACCGTTATAAAGCTAACATTGTCATGACTGATGTATGGTGGCATGGTAGTGGGCTCTGAAAGATCCATTTGTCTTCTCAATTAAAGCTGAGAGGGGGAAGAGAGGAACGGGATATGGGGGCAGGGAGGTTAGGGGGCTACCCCCTGTGCGGTCTGCACTTAGAAACATGTGGTAGGAGCAAAGCAGTATGTATCTGTGTGTTTGTAAGAAAGAAAATGAGTGAACAAGTGTGTGTCGGACAGTTGGATGCAGGCCAGATAAAGCCTGGGAGTTGTTTTGGCAGCTCCTTTTCACCTAAATGCCCCTACCCTCCCACTTTACTCCTCTCTCCCATATCTTTTCTTTGCTGTATTCCCCACCCCTCTCCATTTTGCCATGTAGTCAGGAATCTCTTCCCTGGGGCAGAGGCCACTTTAATGTGGGAAGCCTGGCAAAGGCAATCAGAGACCCAGACTCTTCTACGCCATACAGACACGCATGTAAACTTGCACTTAAACATAGACACATACTTGGAGGATTCTCTTATCTGACTTGACGACACGGCATGCATGTTCTCTATTTCCCTCTGTGATATAACACAGTCTCACCATCAACTGGACCTACTACAACCTAGATAAGACCAAATGAGGAAGAAGGGGGGAGGGGAGCTATTATTACAAGGCTTAAACTTCACAAATCAGTTATTTTATCCATTAGAGTATAGTTTTCTACAAATAGTTAAACAATTACACTATCTACAAAGACATTCTTTGATGCTTGTCAGCTCATCCGGTTCATATGTGATGTTTTTCCATCTTATTTTTTCTGACAAATTAACTTAAGTGGCACTGTACTTAAGATGGACTATTTTCTCCTGTTTGAGGGTATTTATTGGGTTAGTGGATGAGTCAGAGCTGGGAAACTCAATTTGCTCTCTCCTCCAACACCATTCTTTAATTTCCCACAAATCTTGGTGTCACACAATGGTCTGAGCAGCACGACAACTCATACAGCATCTGTGTGTTATAGCCTTAATGATGCACACAACCCTGTGCATCATTCTGTCACCTATAGGTTGAAATGTAAGTAATATTGATTAAATGTTTTGTTTATCAGTCTTCAATGTGTTGAGCAAATGTTATTCATTTTTCTTACTTTTAGACACGTGAGATTAATAATTAATCTGAGACAAACTGTCAGGCTGCTTTATATGACAAGGCTGATTGTTGTCACAAGGGATCGTACAGGCATAGGAAAACACTCGCCCAAACCAAATTTCTCTTTGTCTGTCATTCACGGCCTGAGGTGATCTTCGCTGAACAACCACTGAGACTAAACAACTCCTTGTAATGTTTCATTTGTTATGTGAAGTAGCCTTTCATTAGCATCACAGCTCAAAGAGACTTAAATGGCCTAGTGTGTCTTTCTTGGTAATTTTACATGTAAGATGTGAACTGACTTTAAAGTGCATCTAGAAAGGTTGTAACACATATCATGTATACGGTATATGGGAGAAGTTCTGACACCCAAAGCATTATTATTTTAAACATATTGCAAGGAATACATGCAAATGTTTTCTTTGTACTGAATCTATGTAAATGTTTGTGTGAGAGACAGACCTCGTTGATGTAAGTGAAGCTTGTAATATTAGAAAGTAAATTTATTGAAGTATAGAAGTACTATTAAAAGTAAAAGTTTTGTGCCTTTGTCTATTATTTCATTAGCCACATTTTAATGTTGGATACTCATGGATACTGATATGTACACAGCTGGGGATCATGTTGTATACACCACTACAGTACAAAATCTTAATGTGCAACTAGCAACTAGCAAATATGACTGTGGAGTCAAGAGTACAGTATTTCTTTTACTTAAAATAGAAGTAATCAATGAAAGTACATCAAAAATGTACTGTTGCATTCCCCCCACCCCCCCTCTTGGTTAGCATGTGGAACTCATACAGCTCCATAAACAAAGCTATTCGTACACACTGTACAATAAGATAAAAAAACCTTTGATCCAAAATCAGATTTCCCTCTTTTTATTGTTAACATTAAATACCTAAACTAGACACATCACTTTGGAGACTCTGTTCCAAATGCAACATCAACTATGATGAACACTGAGAAATCACAATAAAGGAAGTATTGTTCTGAAACTTCTTATCCCGTCCAACAGTTCCTAATTGGTCCTTCTCATTATCCTGCCTCAGCGGTCCCCTGTTGGTGGTATGCGCTGAAATGGAATAGCACTTCTAAGGGGCACAGGGGAAGTGCACGGTATGCTCAGTGTGTGATGCTTTGTAATTCAAGGTCTCATCTAATTCCCTGTAGTTCCTTGTGCCGGAACATCTGGAGCAGGCGTTAACCCTCTGTCTGTGTGTCTAAAAGCTGATGGCAGGTCTGAGAGTGCAGACCCGAACATACCTCATTGGTTACCTACAAGGCCGCATGGTGATAGTGATCAGTTGAATCTATACCTGTTACAGCGAAGAGTGTGCTGCACCTTCACTCACCTTATTTCAACTCATGCAGCTGCCAAAAACCAGATGTTTCTCAGCTGGCTGCCAGTGTCGTGGTTCAAAATCTGCCAAAACAATAATGAAACATGTGCTAACGAATGCACACTTTTCTATCACAGAGGCAGTTGACACATGACACTTTACCAACTGGAACACCATGTGGCTTGACATGGCTTTTGAGCTAACCTCCTCTAACAAGAGACTGGCCGCATTTCCCTTTGTATTTATTGTGAAAATGTATTATAACTTAACCAAGCGGTTTTGGGCGGAAATGGTTTGAGTGCGGTCCTCTCGTGTGAAACTGAATCCTCTGTTGCATTATGGAAATGTGAGGCACGAAACGAGTGCAAAGCAAACTGAGGCAACTCTAATAGTGTGGTGTACTCAAATGAAATCAGCAACCCCAGGCCTCAGGAATGAGGTCCATGCATAGCTTTTCATTCCTTACATCCTCACTCAAGCCGTCTTTGCAATCGGGCATTCCAGTGCTGGGTTCTTGGAGAAAAGGCCTTGTGTATCACCTGGTTGGAAAAAAGGATGGAAGTCTATCTTGGACTAAGGAGGCATTGTGTTTTCCTGCCTGGGTCAGATTGAAAACACAAAGGGAAGAGATGTATTGCACTGAACCCTCGGCTACCGTAGTTGTGTATACACAGAGACTGGGTTGGAATCAAAGATGATGCCAAGAGTTGTAATTTGAACTTTATACGGTTTGTCTGGTGAGAAACAGGACAGAATGACAGGGTTGTTTCTGATCATATGCCTTTCTTTTCTGTCTCACCACAGTGGCAACACTCTCTAAATTCAGACTAATCTTTTAGGCAGCTGTGTCAAAATACAAAATGTTATTCCCTTTGCACTGCCATTTAATAATCTCTTATTTATTCAAACACTGTGTTAGTTTGTTTAAGCAAATTCTCCATGTGTTATTAGCATTTATTGATAAAACAAAGTTAAAAACTACTATATGAGTAGAAGATATAATTCTTCATAGTAATTCTCCCTCAACTCAAAACTTTTTTTTATGTGACAGATTGATGTATCAAGGTTTGAGTGGCTTAAATGAGGAGTCAGATCCTTTTAGGGAGGTGAATTGGTGATGTAAGAGACACCCACGCAGCCCCACAGACAGAGGAACCCTTAGGAAGTTCTGGGTTAATTAGATTTGTCCTACAACGCAGCGCAGCCCTTTCCACTTCAAATATTTATGGATCACACGTCAGGAAAACAGACATTTGAGACCTCTCTGAAAGCTGACCAACATGAATTCTCCCCATACTGTGCTGCAGGCACACTCACACACCGTAGAGCCAGAATCACATACAACACAAACAGAAGACTGCAATTAAAGCTCTTGAACACTCACCCACATACGCACTAATCCACTCTCTGCCGTCAATAAGTGCAAAGGAATTTGGGTAAATTAAATTTTAATAGCCATGATTCATAATTTATCTTACTCCTGAGAGCTGGTGGGTGTGAAGAAAAACTGAGATTTGGAAACTTAGAAATTTTGTCTGTTTACCTTGAAATAGCAGTAACTTGTGGCACACATTGGAACCTCAGGTTTATATTCAACATCATTTTAATTGCATGTTAACATCCCATCATTTCTGATGATGACGTCAATCTATGTATTTGTTTGTATGCCTACTTATGCGTGTTTCCGTCTGTTTATGTGCGTATGTCTTTTTTTTAAAGGGAAACTGAATGAATAACAATTAAAGGTTAAATAGTATTTTTGTTTAAGCATATGGAGAAACTGGGGAGAAAAAGTGTGTCTTTGTGTTTGTCAGTGCCTGTGGAGAAGCTGATTTGTGAATGACAGTGTGGTCTGATAAGAACTCCCTGTGGACCGCTCTGCGCTCTGATGGGTCACAGAAGACCCTGATTCTCTATGACCCCATCCAACAGTTCAGGGACACTCTCTGGTTACTGTTTCCCTAGACTCTGCCTTAACCCTAGCCAATACACACACACACACACACACACCTTTAAATAGACCTGCCAGATCCATGCTGCACGGTCTCTATAAGGAGAGACACTAAAACCTGGAGAAGCTGCACCAAAAGACATTAGTGGAAAGAGAGAGGGCAAAATAAAAAGAGATGGTGACAAAAAGGAAAACAAAGAGAAAGTGGGAAAGAGAAAGCGACCATGATTCAAAGAGAGAAAGAGGGAGAGAGGCAAAGCTGTGTTGAAGGCAGCCAGACACCCGTTTGCAGCCTGAGAACAGGCCTGTCTGACTATCTCTCTTTGTCCTTTACAGCTCTACAAGGCCTGGGAGACGTTTTATAGTAGCAATCACTCAGATCCTCTTGGCTTTTATTCCATCTCTGGATTCCTCAGGATTGTATTCCATTACTGTTTCTATATATAGAAGAAGTTAAAACTTGTCCACTGAGAAGAACCAGCAATTAACAAGACTTCTAAAAAAATTCAGCTTTGAAAAATTTATGAAGAACAGCCACTTAAGATTATGATTTTCTTCTCACAATTCACCTGAGAATCAAAAGCTGACTGAAAACAACAAAATCTCCTAAGCGAAGTCTTTTTACTAGATAAAGGTGTTTCCATATTATGGTGACACTGACCTTGTAAGTTGCCTAAATGCTTGTCTCTGTTTGATATTGAGTGACACAACAGCTCTTTTGTTCCATAGCAAGATCTGATGTCCACTCAAGTGTTATGCTGCTATTTGATCCAGAGAATGAATGTTGTTTCTGCCCCAGAGGGGGGGGGTGCTTTTCACTGAGCCTGCTGTGTCTGCTCAGGACCACACAGTCATTGAGCCTGGGACCCTGAGACTCCAAATCATTAGATATAAGGGATCTGTGAGACTCTGCTTCCCTGCACCCTACCCAACCCTCCCCCTTCTTTTCGCAAGACTGTTTTAGCCCAATCATGTGCTGCCAGTTGACAGACAGATGCATCAATTATGAGCATTTAGTGAAACAGATATGTGAAAATATGTGAAAGGGCAACAGGCACACCAAAGTGTCTCTGAATGATGATCCAGTCAGAGTTTGTGCATGTCTGTTTGAGTGTATGAATCTGTAATTTGTCCAGATTTTATTTGTAAATGTCATGAATTGCAATAGATTTATAATATATAATTATTTATATCCTTACATAATTTTTGTAATCTAATCTGTCCTTGTCTGTTCCAAAAATAAACACATTCTGTACATGTTGCTGACAAAACAGAAAAATAAATGGAAAGAAAATCCTCTTTTTCTCATGTTAATTTAAATGCAAATTGTAAATTTTATGATTTTCTTTTTCAGTATTTGTTTTCAGATAATAACCCACAGACCCTTAAAGCATGTTAACGCCATCTAGAGGGTGCTATTAGTAAACCTTACTCACACAGGTCACTGACTTACACAATTCTATTGTGTGTGTGTGTGAGTGTGTGTGTTTGTATAAGTAAATGTTAGAGTGAGCATTGAAATATGCACTTAGAGTTATTGAAGGATTTATTTGTCCAACATTGTCTTTTCACAAAATTTGTACTTCAAATAGAAGAAGCGATTTTCTAGATTTATTGATAATACAAACATAAGTGCATCTGAGAAAAGACCATAGCTCTAATGGCTGTAAACGTTCAAATATAGTCTACAAAAACAACTAAAATATTTAATTTAAAATTGACTCTTAAACTCGCATCTCTAAGGTGCAGAGTGACAATATAGTATTTCTTGCAATATGTGATGCCAGAACAGTAAAATAACTTTTATATGAATATAAATATTTTTTATATACACATTTCAAATGTGGGGAATATGGAGTGATTTGAATATCACAAAAATCCTTTTCCTGATGTTAGAACCTTCATTTTTTTCTTTTCACTAGAAGCATCTTAACACCAAAATTATTCTAGAAAATTTTCTACAAAAATTGCTTATAGCCACACCTGGATGAACCACTGAAGACTGACATTGGATTATTGTGTGACCGCAACACTATGATAAATTACAAATTGATGTATAAATAATAGCCTGTGTTACAAGGTATATTTTTACTTTTATTGGGTAAAACTGATGTCTTTTTGTATTTTTACAACAGATACATTAATAAATGGACACATGCACAGGCCTGTTACAATGTTTATTTCTTATAGACAATGATACAGCAGTCTGTTTTTCAGCTTCAGTACAGGTGCTATTTTAAGGGCAGACTTTAATGTTTCACGCATAATGTGTTGATCATAACCCGTGCGAAGAGTCGTCAGCACTGGATATGTTAGACAGAAATAATAACAGAAAAAAAGAAGCCTTCATGTGGAAAGAAGTGAGAGTTAGATGGTGTTCCACAACTCAAAGCCAGACACAGAGTGCACTTTAAATCCATCAGTCCAACTTTGTCTGACAAACCTAACCATAATAATGGCTACCGCCATAATAGTTAGGTTTGCTGAATATGGATTTTTTTAACTAAGGGTGTTACTACATTTTTAAATGGACTACTCTATAAATAGATATAAACAACAGCAACTGCGGACATTACTGCTAACATTAATGTTAAAGCCTTCTTTATTTTCATATATGATTTAGATTAGACATAAATTAAAAAAAATATTTTTTACTAGCAGTCTAAACTTTTAATTAAAATCTATAACCAATATAATAATTAGTATAAAGGTTCTAATCATTTAGTATTGTAGGATTTTTCAGAGGTCACCATATGTGCACATGAACTTGTCACTAATGCACGAAGTCTGTGGAATTGACGCAGCATTTGGCAGAGGCCACAACAGGAAGTGTATTGTTGCGTTCCAGTACTGCATGCCAGCATTAGAAAAATTAAATGAGTCACCTCTCTCTCAAGCCTTCCTGCACTGTCCTGTAGCTTGACTCCCTTAGAAAGGTTTCCTTACCAGCTGGCCCTCCTTTTCCGAAGAGGAACCGCTAGACAAGCTTGGAGATGTTGAGGGTCAAAGGGAAGTGGCCTACGTGCGAGTCTCATTAAGGACCAATTTAGAGAGCTGAGGACTTCTCCTGTCTTATCAAACAATGGAGGAATCAGAGCCAAACTCTTTCAACTTTCAGTTAGACTCTCTCCACAGCCAACCACAGATGTCTGAAAACAGGCTATAATAAAAGTTTAACCTGAGAAGCATTTTGTCCTTGGTTTCATGAAATCGGGTTGTTGCAGTAAATATCACAAATACAGTACATCAAATGGGATAAATAAAATCTTGACGACATTGCTAAGACAATACTCAACCATTTAATTTTTTCAGTTCAGGAAAAGACATTTTTGATTTAATTTTTTATGATTATAAAACTACTCTTATTCAACTAATAAACTAATTGTCAACTTCATCTGTAGGTTGTATTTATTTCGGGCCACTCTTTATACCAATGTCAGTGAATGTTCATCTTACATGTGTGTATTTATGTATATGAGAACCTTGTCTCAGCCTGTGCACAGGGCATGACCCCACTGTGTCACCCAGCAGGGACCCAGACTCTCCAGCAACGCAGGAAGGACAGAGTCTGTGTTATTCTTCCCCTCTACCTGACAACCATATTTCACTGCACTATGACCTTCACCAACTCCCTACCCTGCAGGCAAGTGTCCAGCTCCCTGAGAAACTTGCTGCCTCACACTTTCCAGTCCTCACTCTTCAGGAACTCCGAGATGCCCCACAACCCTGACCTTACATCACCATCACATTAAACGTTAAATCAACTGTGTACTTCACAATGCCTTCTAACTTTACAGAGTGCAGCCAGTCCCTTTCCTCAAACATGCATCCATGACCTCAGGTGGCAGCCACTTCTGACCCCAGCCTCCTGTCCAGACACTGAACCATGCGTGTCCTTGTCAAGCTTGACCCCCAGACACAAACTATCAACTTCTGCTTAGCTCAAAAGCACCAAATAGCAACATCAGCATTAACTTAAGAGTTCATTTAGAAGGTGTCTCAGAATCTCTAGGTCAGCTCAACAATGACGGCACAACAATGTGGATTGTTGTGATTGCTTTGCTTTCTCTCATTTACATGTACAATACACTCACACACGCAGTATCCTACTGACAAACACATGGCCTGCATATTTCATTAGCAACAAATCTCATATGTATTTCTCAACTGCCCTATTTTACCGCCAGAAAAACTTTTAACCACTGGTTTGGCCACCCTATGTTCAGGATTTATCATGGCTTTCAGGGCCCCGTGCTAGAAGGAAGAATGCAGCTCGTACCATTATGAAATAAAGGCCAGATGAGGAGGGTTCACTGCCCAAGCTACCTGTCATTCGTTATCATAAATGTGGTATTAAATGTGGAGATAAGCGATGAAAGAAGCGAGGGAGGCAGGGAGCTGAGGGTTACTGATACACAGGAGGGTGTGTGTTGTAAGCAGGCAGATGGTGCAGCACAGTCCTGCTCCGTGTGATCCCTCTGACAGCTGCACTAGATCCTCAGTGGAGGTGAGCTTGGACTTGCTGCTGAACTCGGAGAACATTATGTCTTTCCAGTGGAAATGCTGACCTTGTGTTTCAACATGTGTGTGTGCGTAAATGTGTGCGTGTGTGCACGGGTGTCTGTGTGTGTATGCGTGCACAATAAGGTGATGCGAGGCAGGCGGCATGACTGGTGGCAGTGGGGAGTAATTGTGATTGAGAGCATTACTCCTCACTCCACCCTATGTCAGGGTGATACACACACACATTCACAGCCTCTCCCATGGGTCATTCTGACACTGTCGAGATAAAGAAAGAGACTGATGGTTATGTGGACTGGTGGAAAGAGAGAGAAGGGGTGTGTTTGTGTGGTATATATTTATTTTTATTTAGCCTTTGCGTGTTAATGTGTTTGCCAAAGGCCTAACTGTGTGTGTGTGTGTCCTGATAAGCTTTTTTTATGTTTTGAACATTTCATGGAAAGTAAAATAAGAACTGTATGTAGTTTGCATATTAGTTAGCTCAGTCAGACTTAATGTTTCTGCATGTGTATATAGTTTGACAGTCTTATCTTTCTTGAAACACCATTCTAGTTACTTAAATATGAAGTTAGAGATTTAGAGATTTCAGTTATACTAAACAC
>OMLM01007978.1:0-13918 GCA_900302695.1 Helostoma temminkii
CGTACATGCTTACACAAAAATAATCCATTAAAAAAATCTATTCACACACACACACATATGTATATATATGTATGTGTGTGTATATATATAAATAAACAGTAGATTTTTAAAAAAATTTTTATGGATTTACTTTCTTTCCCTTAGACTTCCATGTGTGGGGGAGGGGTTGCTATTGACATTTCTGTAATAAACCAGAACCTGTTCTCACTGACCGCAGCTCCCCTTAAAGTCCCCTTAAAGTAGTTTTTACATTTCTGTACCGTGTACTGTGTACTTCCTCAGGATTAAAGGTGTTAGCTGGCACTTTGTTTTTCAGTTTCAACAGTTCCTCCTGATTACAGTGCTTATGCTATGCTAGGCTCGTGCCTCGGACTTGTTTAAACTGTTTCTATAAGCAAACCTTTCTCCCACTTGGCAGAAAGAAACCGCAAAAGTGCCAATATAACAGGTTGAGTATGCTTAAAATGTATATGCAGTGTCTATATAACTCTAGTACATTCCCTTGAATGTACTTCATATTGTAACTAAAAATATGCAACACAATATTTTAGCCGTTAATTAAAGTCAAGGTTCAGGTTTGACAAAATGGAATTATGTTTCTGAAACAAAATATATGCTTTTAATTCCTAGTGTGTGTCAGCTGAAAGCAAACCTTTTGCCTTTCGTCTGACATTATCCAATAAAATCAATTTACATTAAGTAATAAAGTTATTAAAGTCAAGGTTTCAGTTTTCAATTAGCCAAAAAGTGTTGGACTACAGTGTGAATATTCCTGACTCATTTCTATGGGAACCATTCCAGTCTATGCCAGGACGTGACCTGACTCCAGCTCTGTCCAGCACTGAGAACCATCTGAACATGACACATTTGGAAAGACTGCAGAGAAGCTTATTTCCCAGGGTGACACACTATCTCCTCAAACTACAAAGCAGAATAACAAAGTAGTCAGGAACAACTTTAAAGATAATTGGTTACAGGTTCACAGATCAATAATTGAACAGTCATGGAGAGGCCATTGTTCAGGAGGAGTTTGTCTACTCTGGATTCTCGAGTAGATTTTAGTAATTATACTTTTTGTATTTTTACTGAATGTGGGGTTTTGTGCATTTTTACATTTGTCAGTTTTACTTGAAAATACTTCTTCCAGTTTGCACAGCACAGTTGATTCGAGAGAATGTGTGCGTGAGAAAGACAAGCTCAGGTGAGCTCCAGGGAATCAGGTGTTGAGTTTGCCATTTCTGTTGCCATAGTGACCAAAACATCCAATGAGGCGCTAACAATGTCTCTTTTAAGGGGCTTTAAACACAGACAAAGGTGCTGTCTACAAGTATCAAATGCCACCTACTGAGTTAAATGCACAAAGCACAAATCCATGCAGGCATGATTTTTCTTTTATTATGAAGGTGCATCAGACCTAAAGTAACGTGACCTTTAAGCTCTTCAAGCTCATGTTGAAGAATATATAAAAACCCAGGACATGTCATTGCTGCACAGTTCAATTAAACTAGAAATATTTCACGCAGCTTGTGAATCCTTTCATATACATCTCCCACAAAAACAACCAAAAGATTCCACATCTTTAGAAATGCAGGCATCTTTCATAGAATTCATTTAAAAAGTGTGAGGCTGAACAATGTTTGGCCTTGAAGCACACTGTATATTTCAACTAATGGAACCACCTGTTTGTCTATCAGAGTTTTGTCTGTCTGGGTTTGTGCCACATCCTTATAATTAAATGGTGAAAAGCCGACAGAGTTTCAGATAAAGCTGATGTCCAAACGTGTCCCTGAATTACTCCAACTGCTGCAGTCGCTGCTTAAGAACAAGCAGTTCAGTAAACTGCTACAGCAATCTGTGTTTCCACGTGTGTGTGTGTGTGTGTGTGTGTGTGTGTGTGGTGTGTGTGCAGAGAGGTTTGTGCCTCTTCTAAGTGGCGCACTATCTATCTGTGCATGTGTGGAGAACATCTGAGGTCAAACACCACCTGTGTCCTGACTTACAGCTTCCAAAACCCAAAACACAGTGTCACTTTTATAACCAGTGAATATTATCTGAAATACTTTTAACCAGCAGCTATTGCACTTTGTAAATTGAGATAAAAAGACACCGCAAGGATGTGACACATGCTGACACGAGTAATCTTAACCCTCTAACACCTGTGAACAACAAGCTTATCTGCATTGTGTGTGTGTGTGTGTGTGTGTGTCAAAAAGAGACTTCTTTATATTAAAAATCCTAATTCTGGAAAAAGAACAATTTCCTTACACTAAACAGTGAATATTAAACTCATTACTGACAAATGCCTGCAGTCTTACAGTCTTAATTCTCTAAACGCTCATTCCATGTTTCAACATGTCAGTGCCCAGAGACACAACCAGCTCCATAAAGTGATAGTTTTCCTGGTCTGGAGAGCAAGACCTTGCCATGCCTGCACAGGGCCCTGACCTCAATCTGATACAACACCTCTGGGATGAGCTGGAAGCAGACCTTATCACCTAACACCAGCGCTGGATCTCACTAATGCTGCGGTGGCTGAGTAGGAGCAAATTTCTGCAGCCAAGATCGAAAATCTACTGGAAAGTCTGAAACCAGAGTGGAGGCTGCTGCAGGAATCGCACATTATCAACTGTTACAGCTAAAACATGAGGGTGTCACTTTTAGATGTGTGCACACTTATGAGTATTTTGTGTTGTCAGCATGGTTTTTAGTGTGATAGAACTGTTCAGCAGTGTGATACAAAAATAATGCAACTGAAGAATAATAAACATGTGGCAAATACATCCTAAAACACTGTGTAAATTCTTGTGGAGTCAGCAAGAAGAGTTGAGCCTGGTGAGTAAAATGTACACGTACAAGGCTCAGGTCAGGGATGTGTCTCCAATTTGCTGGTACTTGTTTGGTTCAGCTAATTTAAGTCTTATAAAAGTGTGATGAGTGTGAGTGTACAGAGCTCTAAAGTTTGGATATGAGCATTACTTTAGTCCGTTCTTGATTAATGAAATTCTTCTGAAATTCTTCTGAAAGTTGTGAAAGGCTTATTAACTTGTCCACACAACACTGAAGCAGCGTTTTCTGACACTGACACTGAAGCAGCCGCTGAAACCTTGAATGATGTATTTTGGATTGGAAAACCATCAGCAATATTTCACTCGTGAATTTTGAGTTTCTCTTCCACCAAATGAGTTCATGTGCAGTTCGCAGTCTTGTGTTTTATAGGTTTAATTGGTCCCCTGAGTGTGCATGTGTCGGTGCGACTCACAATAAAGCAGTGATTCAGAAAGCACAATAGTGTTGTACATCTACCTGAAACATTCCTTCGTGCTGGGGACTACTGTACTGACTGTATAATCTGTCAAACACTGAGCACGTGCTTAAACTTTGTTCTTCTCTTTTCATCAAAAGATATGGATTATAGGAGAAAGAGAAGCAGAAGACACTGGGATGAATAAATGGATGTGAGCAGGGAGAAGTCCAGCTGCAGTGGGATACCCAAACATAGTGATGCAGATAGAATAAGAGGAGACAAAAGGAAGGGAAGAAGGAGTCCATTGAGTCTCATGGATTTAAAGCAAACGTCCCTTCGTCTCTGAGGATTGTGTTTACTGTACAGTGATGTTGAGAATGCAGTTTGCTCATTGCTTTATTTCTGCGCTTTATTATCTGTGGCCCCTAATATTTTGTCTGCTGCTGTAACAACTAGAGTGGAAAGTACATTTTAACTGTAGACACAAATTCAGCTGCTAAACATTATATATAAACGTTCCTGGAGCGTTCAGGGACATGCACAGTGTGCCATTTATCTTTCCAACGCACGATACGTTTGAACAGAAGTCCTTTTGTTCTCTTGTCTTTTTAACTTTCAGTTGCTGTTAGATGTGGTGTAACATGGCAACATTCACACTACAGACTATAAAGAGACACCAACTTTACAAACATATGTTGTGCAAACTGTCCTGTCTTTGTTCAAGCTTCAATTATTATTAGAAAATGATGCACAAATTTTCTACAGTAGTTTTAACTGGATCCAGTTGCCTGGTCACTAGATGCTAGGTTTGAGTTATAAAGCCAGTATGGAAGTATATACAGTATGTAGTAAATAACATGTTTCACTTGCTTTGACCTGATGGGTGATTAAAATTGTTAAAAAGATACCAGGCATAGAAGGACAGTTGAAGCTCAGTGTTACCATGCACCACTTTAGCACACGTCACATATGAAACACGTGAAAACTGTTTTTGGACAGTGAGGACATTTTGTCTCAATTCTCCAAATGAAGATTAAGATATAGGACTGAATTTGGATCGTGGCGCAGGGAATTAATTCATGTCAGTGGTATGGAAGTATACACCAGTATATGTGTGTGTAGCTAATGCAATCGTGGTGTCAGTGGGTTGGATCCACTGCAGTGAACCATGCAGAGAGGCCATATTTTCTGTTACAGCTACATATGGGCATTGAAACACTGTGGATGACACTTCAAATCCCCCACAGTGATCAGTCCTGCTTGTGTCGTTCGTTGAGCTGAAAACTGGTCACACTTGATAAATCTGCTTGATAAACAAGACAATTAACAGGGAATTAAGAAACCTACATCCTTAAAGGGCCATGCTAACGGTTTAATGTGGGCATGTGCAGTAACAGAACTGGAACATCAATTCAGCATAAAGAAAAAGGACAAACTTTTTTTTTTATTTTGTCGCTTGCCTGTTGCCACCTTAATCAGCTAAAAAACTGATTTTCTGAAACATTTATGCAGATGAGGAGAAAATGACTCACAGCTAAGCTAAACACTCAAATCAAGGAGACCCCTACCCTGTTAAGTAGGTTTCTTCTGACTGAACGGGCATCTCTTGGGATAAGACCGAGCTTGGACTAGACACCACGCTGTAGTTCACATCACAGAGGCTGGTTTGATCAGGCCTTTTGATGCATCGCTGCCTCCAGTGGATCCAGCACATTGGATTTACATCGGCTGCTTTGGTCTTATTGAGCTGCGTGCTTGCTGCGAGTCATGTGCTCTCCAACTCAGGCACACCGATTAGCTTCGCTGTCTCAAACTTTCCAGCTTAGCTGATTCAGTGAGGAGCTCTCCTGATCTATTCTCTGTCCAATGAGCCAGTGGAGTCATTACTATTCAGAGTGGATTCATTGACTGATCCTGTCTCACACAATCAAACCAGTGAAAAAGTCTCCACCTGTGAAACTTTTCTCACACAGCAGACAGGCAGACAGAAGTGAAGAACTAAGATGTTCTGTACAGAGATAACAGGATCAAGTGAACGCAAAACTGTTTGCTCAACAGTTTAAAATTGCACTTATGCAGGATGTTTGGATCGAAGCTCTGGGATTGTCACTTGTGCAATTACAAGCTCTGGAGAAAGAGTAAGGATTGGATGAAGGCCAGATTAGAAATGAAATAAAAACTGAAGTTTAGCAGGGAGTAATGATGTGTGATCATGCATAGAACAAACCAGCAACATCCGATTCGGAAATATCCATGTGGGAAATAAAGGATAGGAAGCAAAAGCAGCAGGCCAAGATTGGAAAGGAAAATTTGAACTAAGAAAATTGCATTTACAACTGTCCAGGGATGCAGCAGAGCACAGGCTGTGGAATATTCAAGAAGGGCATAATTGCAAGATAGAAAATGAAAGTAACAGCATCAGGTGACGGCAGGAATGTAAATGACAAAAGCCATTTTAGCACAAGGCCGTGATGTGTCATTAGTCGCTCAATTTAAATTCACTAAAACATATTCATACCTTACATGGCCAGGGAATGTGGACAAAAGCTCTACAACAGTCACATGGGAAATAATTGCAGGGTTGGGAGCATCAGTAATAGCACTGGATGAAGGCAAGACTGAAAATGACAAATGCCAAATTTAACCAGATGGAAAAAAATGAAGCGAGAGAGGGGATGAAAATGTCATTGTTGTGTCACCCTCCTGTGTGGCTTTTCAGTGTTAAAAGGGCTAAAAATGTGATTTTGACTGTTGCATTAATGGGTTTTTGCTGTTGCAGACAAAAATAGGGCTGATGCCTTGCTTCTCAGCCTGCTCCATCTCAGTGGACAGTCGCACGGCCAAACGGGAATACAGCGTTTCCAACTGAGCCAAATCCAAATCTCTCCAACAACCCTCCTCCTTTTCTCTCTTTTTCAGATTGCAATATCATGCTGGCACCGAAGACCGAAACTCTCCACAAGCATCTGCGTCTTTTTGCCTCTCCCTGCTTATGTCTGTTCATCTGTTGTTTCTGCTTTCGGACAGACGGACGGACGAGAGCAATAACTGAAACGATCCATATCTCTTTCTCCCTCTGTGGGGAGGCTGACAGAGCCAAGCAGACAGGAGCTGACTCGGTAACGGATGATGTCACCCTGCAATGTGAGCGTCCCTGTGGTCCTGATCCCATGATGCAATGCTCTGGTGACACTGTGAAACAGGTTGCTTCTGCTGCTGCTGCATCCAAAACTGCTGAGCCGCCGTGTTCTGTCTGTCCACCTCCCTCTCTTCTCGTCTTTTGTTTCTGGCCTTGCATGTTTTTGTTTTGCACCTCCTTCTGCCTTCCTTCACTGCTTCCTCTCATCCACACCTTTCCAAGTCTCTGCCCTACATTTTCATTGTTTCAGTTTTCTCACTTGATCAGATCCCCTCAGTACCCCCCCGCTCCTCCTTTTCTCTCTTCTATATTTGCTCTCTACCCACACAGACCACCCTCCCTCTCCCTCTCCCTCCCCCTCACTCTCCACTGGTTGTCAAGGCAGCAGGGCACCATAGCTCAGCATTATTCATGCAGTAGCACAGTTAGCCAGCCACTCACATAGACAGACAGGCAGTCAGATGGGCAGAAAGCCAAGTAGGAAGGCTGCAAGGCCTTTACCCAGTCCAGCAGAGTCAGGCCGACTTGCTTAGAGAAAATGTTTCATGCTTTTTCCTTTCAATCCTAAGGAATAATTCCAGTTTGACTTTTACAGCCTTTGTCATTTGTACTGTATCAGTTAATTCTAGCAAAGAGCCATTAAAGACAGAAAGACAGAGAGATAGACAATCAGGAACAATAGGATTTATGTCCAAATAACTGGCAACACAATGTCAGCAGGTGAAAACTGCTCGATTTAAAGGACATGTACAGTCTTTTAAAGCTGCAGCTGAAAAGTTAGCTCTGGAAGTTGAACTGAACAGAAGCACAAACACATTCATTTGTTTGGCATCAACTAAAGAACATTTTATGACTCAAAAATGAAAAGATTCAAAACACCATGCTAGAAATTGGGAAATTAGTGGCAATAATATGAAGAAGACAGAAAGTGATGTGGTAACAAAAAGAGTGTTTGGAGTTTGAATGCTACAGAAACAAAAAAGCCTGATAAAACACTAAAAGATGCAAATAAATGCACACAAGCCCACTTGAGCTTTAGAAGAACTGCGTGGTTGTGTGTGTTTCCTATTTAATCCTTTGAGGCCTTGTTTTATCAACAGCTAGCAAACAATGATGGAGCTCTCAGAGACACAGCAGCGCCGAGGCAGAGCAGCTCTGGATGAGATTACTGCAGAGAACAAACACTCCTTATCTGATTTCTAATACAGTACATCAGTCAGGAGAACAACCTTCCATCTTCCTCTGCTCCACCCAGGCCTCTCCTTTGACTTTTCTCATTCTTCCTCCACCTCTCTCTGTTATATGTGTATGGGTCTTTCAAGAACTTGTTTTGCATCCAGCTCATGTTTGAGTTAAGACAAAACTGGCTTTGAAACCAACTGCGCAGCTACAGAACAAGATTAATGTGAGTGCTGTGCTCTCCAGCTCAGCAAAAAGACATAGCACTTGATTTACCATTTGGTCTACCAACCCTTTCAACCTTCGCCTATGGTTATCAGCTTATGGTAGTTACTAAATGAATGAAATTGCATATTCAAGAGACTGAATCACTATGCAGATGACACACAGCTTTTTATGTACTTTACACACACTTCTGCCTGTTTCTCTGACATCTCTGCTCAGTTGAGAGAAAGGCATCTTCAACTCATCCTCTCCAGAACAGAAGTACTGGTCTCTACAGCTATATGCTAGAAGACTAAATGTATCTAAGTCTCCTTTGCAGAGTGGATGGGACAGATTGAGAAGAAGAAGCTTCGAGTTCGTTCAGACGTCTGATCAGGTCCCTCTGTAGTCATATTCTGGACGCACACAGCTGGAAGGGATCCCTGGGGCAAATCAAAAACACACTGTAGGGGTTATGCATCCCCTCTGGCCTTGGAATATTTAAGGACCCCCCTCAGGGCCGTTGAATGAAACAGTTAGGGAGAAGGGTATTTTGGGTACTTTGTTTAACACCTCCAACATCGTGACTAAAACAGCAGAAAATGGATGAATAGTTCATGTCAGGCTTTGTCGAGTAGGCGCAAAAGTAGCTCTGTGTAACTGTTGTACTTACAGAAGTGGAGATAAGGTACAGTCATTGTACATATCTAAAGCTGGAGATCTTCAACAACATTACACTGTATATATGAGCTTTCAAACCAAAAAAAAACATGAAAGTTGTGTTTGGGCCGAATGTAAGAGAATCTCAGAGGTGAAATGATTCTGTACAAATTCCATTAAAGAGGCAGATGGTTGTCAGATGAAGCTGAGCATGTTTAAGGTTCATCTTCGTCTTCTTAAATGTCACTTCTCACACTAAAGCCTGACTAGAGTCTAGGTCTGAGGTCATAACAAGTCAGCTAATGTGGTAGCAGATTGTATGGAATCCTCCGCTAACAATAGCCTTTTGTTCCACAACACGTTTCCAAATGGTTCAACTCTTTAATATCTGCACTGGAACTGATAACGCACGAGATAAGTCTCTTTGAGTTTAAGCCAAGACAGTGTTGAAAGATTAAAGGTGTTTCTATATCAGATTTACTGCGATGGTACCATCACACACTAAATGACTAAGTACCTTATCATAGCAGCCTAATAACACAGAAATGGAAAAGAAGGCCTTATCTAATCCGGTTCAGTGGGAAGATCGGCACAGTTAAAACTGTGTCACTGGTCACAGGGCGTTCACATGTACAGACACAAAGTAACTGGCAGTAGCTGGGCTCTGGTGGGCCTGTAGTTGAAACAGGACATACAGTATTTGCATAAGTTGTGTTTAGCTGCATCTCCTGTTGAACCTGTGGTGCTCTGTGAGGGGAACACGGCAGCAGAGGTGGCGCAGCTCATTGGCCCAGGCTTCCAAAGAATGGATAGTGGAAAAAGAAGCAGCAGCAGCTACCCCAGCAGCATTATGGTGTGTGTGTGTGTGTGTGTGTGTGCGTGTGTGTTGGGATGGTGAAGGAAATCTGTGGCAGGTGTACAAACACATCCACCCTGACAGATCTTGTGTTTGTCACACTCATACACTGCCTGCTGTGGGGACAAAGGTGGAGGGTCATGGAACACACAGGGCCATGGAAACTACACACACACACACACTGTTACTGTATTTCCATGACACCCACAGCTTACTCTAAAGTAAATGAAACACGCAAGAGTGAGCCAAACTGGCCGACGCCGACTGACAGGAGAGGGATTCCAACACCCTCGGGCTGGAAATGGAAGATTTGCTGCTGGATGAGAGAAAAAGTAAAGTGAGGAAGAGAGGAGCATGTGGGGCAAACACGGCAGTCCTGTGGTGGATAAATGTATGCAGAGATGCTGCCAACGGGCCCGGAACTGGAGCTGCTGAGCTGTGGGTGTTGGAGAGGGAGAACAGACACTTCTGAGTGAGAGAAGAGAGCTGATGCCCTGATGGATGTGATACGTGATGCCGAAATCCTGTGTGCTGTGTCCCAGTGAATCATCTAAAATATACACAATTAAACATCAGTGTAAACTGTTTTCTGAGACTTAAACCAGAAATGACAGATGTGTGTCTTGTGTGATCACAAGATTTATATATAATCTGACCTTTTAAATGCATAACACAACTTGTTCGGTTATTTACATGTCTAGTGGTTATACTGCAAAGTCCAGTATTCACCCTCCTAACTGGTTTGGTGCCCACAACAGCCTAAACCTCTAACTCCTCAGGGAGCCTACAGGAACACGGGACAACACAAAACTACCGTTTTCATATCTTTTTGATCATTAAAACGACGTATCATGTCATAACCCGAGCTCTATGAGTTTGAGCGCAGTCGTAGCCAATAAAAGTTGTTTAGTTGTTTCTCAGTTTTCTGTAGAAATACTCAGTTTAGCGCTTTGGGTCATAATTAACGTGTGAAACATGAGCCGACATCCAGCAGAGTAGACAGCTCAACTGACTAAAACGTCTAACCTATGGGTTGTGTGACGCGTGAATAAAAACATGGCTGATGTGCTTTTGGTGACATGGTGTGAGGCTGATGCTGAGAAGGTAAAGTGCAGTGTTTTAGTCAAACCTTGTCAATGAACGCAGCTGCCTGCTGCAGCGCTGGCAATGAAACAAAACTGTAAATGTACGGACTGCTAAACAACAAACACAGAGTGATAACTGTCGATGTTCCGCTCCTGTTTTCGCACTGTCTATAGTCTTTGTCTAAATTATGAATAAAGCAAATGAGATGTTCGGATTCACTAAATGACAGAGGCTCTGAGAAACTTAAAGTTTGGGTAAAAAGTCAGAAAACTGGCTGTAGTGACCTGTGTGTGTTTTCTGAACATGTACTTGTACAGTGAGTGTTTGGTGGTTTGGTGGCTGTTTGATGTGGATGATACAACTGTAATGATAATATATTAAACCATAAACAAAATATTGACTATTAAACACCATGGCTGACGTGCCTTAGTGGCCCACAGAAGCTGTATGCTCCTAACACTGTGCTGGTGTCTCCCCTGCAAAGAGTTAACTCCATCATGCCAAGCAGAGGGTGAACTGAATGTCTAACAGAGCATCTGAATATCAGTGTGACAGCCAAAGACCAAGAAAAACTAGCAGCCCCCTCCTTTAAAGTAAAAAAAAAGATCCCCTGGCTCCTCTCCTGCTCCTCAGAGGTGCAAGTGTTTTAATACAACCCTTGATCTTGTTTTTCTATTCGACCCTCTTTCACCTCATTACTTATCAAATGTCACCACGGCTGTTTGGTAAAGCAGGACGGTTGGAGTGGGATTCCCCGACAGCAAAGCTGAAATGACCTGACATGAGTGACATAAAAAGGACCTTTGGTGTCAGGCGTAAAACTGAGGCTGCTTGTTTTAAAGAGCTTTCAACTTGTGATCCACTACATATTAGATTAGAGGTGATGCCGGCTGGGAGAAGGAGGAGGACTGGGGACAGAGAGCGACGCTAATGTGGAAAACAGCTAAGAGGCACGATGCCTCTGGTTTTTACTGTTTATTAGCTGCTTTGGCTCCACATGCTCCCCTCAAACCAGCAGCCAGTGCAGCATAACGGCCTGACAAAACCCTCAAATGCATGTAGAAACCGTTGTGCACAAATGAAGTGAGCTCAAACTGGCTGAAGAAAAACCAAACCAATTCAAAGCAGAGCAGAAAATATTAGGACAGTGAGAAACCTCCACGACACATTTTCCTCATTTTGTGAAAGTCTGCAGTAGCAGATTCATCACTGCGACCCTGACAACAAAATGCTAATAAAGTAAAACTAGTTCACACAGGTGTTCCTGTTTGTCTGCATGGAGACATGAAAACAGCAGAGTACTCCTATAACCACAAATAATAATAATAATAATAATAATAATAATAAAGTGTGCATCAGCCTGGGCAGTCGCTGGTCAGTCAACAGAGATAGAGATACACGTTCTGCAGGCTGTTAGTCAATGCATCATCTCTCTGCCTGTGACAAATGACACCATTATGAATGTGTGTGTTTGTGTCCATGTGTGACAGCGTCTCTTTGCTTTGTGGCTTCGCTGCCCTGTTGGACACAGGTGTGACTGATGACTGTGGCAGTGTGTTGAAATCTGTGCTCATTTATAAAGATCAAACAGAAACTGATGAAAACAAGAAGGAAAAATAATTAGTCAATTTGTTAAAAAAAGATGTGTATAACAAAACATATGTTCAGTTATACTTTGAAAGCTTTCAACTGCACCTCACACTCTTTATTACCAAATGAACCAGACGATGCTGACGGTGTCTGTGACTAGACTTTTGAGCTCTGAGTTAAAATGTGAACACTGTTTCCAAAAAGTTCCTCATCACACCGACAAAAACCTGTAATGGGTAAAAGATAATTAGTGTAATCAGCAGGTAAAGGTCACAAATCCATTAACAGATTTCACTCTGGTCAAATACACAAGAAATTAAATTACTCTCAGCTGTTGCATTTTTATTTATACCAGCATCATTTTCAGGTTTCATTAATTCAGACAGTAATTAAAAAAGTAAACGTCTTATGATTTAATCTTCAAATTATGTGTCAGGAGTGGTATAACCTAAAAAAGACACATTCTATACTCAGTATTATCTGCCAAAGGCCTAACTAAACACGGGTTGTATAAATGTATAGATCAGGATTAAGTAAAGTCAATAAACTGCTGCATCCCTGAGCTACATGTGAGGATTTGAATAAGTAAAGAAGGTACTAGTGTACGTTTATTAGAGGCTGCAGTAGCAAAGCTCACGTCTGCTGCTCTATGACTATAGATGTATAATTAACTGAAAAAAATTGGCAGGACTGTGCAACTGTAAACGACAATAACGGCAA
This sequence comes from Helostoma temminkii, assembly GCA_900302695.1. NCBI lineage: Eukaryota > Metazoa > Chordata > Actinopteri > Anabantiformes > Helostomatidae > Helostoma > Helostoma temminkii. The sequence goes on from OMLM01007978.1 coordinate 12,679, forward strand.
AATTATCCATTAATTTGGTGGAAAGGATTAAAAGCTTGATTATTTTGCTGATTTGAAAGAATCTGACTGTGTGCCGACCTGTCAGTCTGAATGGAAATACGAGTAAACATAATCCACTGAGCAGATAATGGCAGAACATGTTGGATTAAAGAGACCATCCAGAGACCGTTAGACAGAGTATATACTGTAGCTTTGGAAAAAAGTACAAAATTGTAAGAAAAGAAATAAAAGCTGTGCAGCAGCTAATGGATGGCTTTGCTAACGGGCTAATGCTCCGGTCCACTCAACCTCAGAGTCCGGTTACATAAGGTCTCCATAAACGTTCACAACGCCAGAGCCTCGACATCTGCTGTTCTGTGAACAGACTACTGTACCAATGCTTTATTCTAGCACTTTACAGCAGAGCTGCTTAGTTCAGATCAGGACAGCAGCGACTGAGGAAGGATCCTCACAGGACAACAGCAGAGGTGATCCAGGTGAGGCTGTTAGCTGGGTTCACGCTCATGGAAATATAACGGCGCATCTTGTCCATAAAATAATGAATGTGACAGACTGAGCTGCTTTAGTTGGCTTTAACTTCTGACACTTAGGTGCTTCCACACCTACAGACTTTGGTTTGTTAAAATCGAACTCAAGTTTGTTTTCTTTTGTTCGTTTCTTCTGGTGTGAACACAATAATCACACCAACCTCCTCAGACAGACCTTCAAAAAGAGTCTGGATCTGACTCATTTAGCGAACCTGGTGCGGTCCTCCTGGAGTGAACTGAACCAAAACAGAACTGGAAGCTATAGATTCTATGATTTGAGGATTGTGTGTAGAATTTCTTTGTGTTCACAGAAAACTGCTGCAGAATGCATTTAATGTCATAATAAAGTTTTTAGAAGCAACATGAATAATGTTAGAAAGGTCATCTGCCTTGACTGGTTATGGTGAGAAAAGCACCAACAAGCAACAAAAGAACAACAACAAGCAGCAGACAAAGCACTGCAGGTTGGTTGGACCAGCAACTGCACAAAGTCAACAAAACTCTATGTACTTATGTGTACAATACAAAATAGCGTGTAAAGCTCTGAAAAGCAGACTGGGACCTGGCAAAGTTTTAATTTACACTGTTACAATATACAATACAATATGGTGCCATCTGCATAAAAACATATATTGCAGTGCTGATACTCGTCTGACACTGATCAACTATTTCAACATTTGAACAAGAGAATGAAAAAACCGAAAAATAAGACT